>BRZM01001995.1:244686-278854 GCA_033238685.1 Lates japonicus
AAACAGCGATGAGCCTGTAAAGAAACCAGGGTGCCACTAACATTTGAGTCAGAGCATCATTATTTTTCGTAAGTGATCACCCACATCTTCATTGTGGTTCTTGAAGAGTCAGATCTCATACAGGACAAAATGCCCCATGCAGCACGCCTGTTAATAAAATTAAATCATGACTTTATATTCACTCATTAGAGATGAGTCCACAGCCCTGATGTCCATCGCACCAGGATCTGACCTGCCAGCAGCCTCGTGACGATAACGTACCAGTCCAACGATCTGACAGACAGTCCATCATCAACCATCTGTCTTCTCAGAAATACATGGCTTACCGTGATCAATAAAATGAAACCAGGGTGCAGGAGTCTGTGACCAAGCACCAGCCTGTCACACGCATCTCAGTCCCGTGGCCACACACACACACACACACAGCATTCTTTCCTTCGAGCAATGCAATTTGAACGACCGAGGTCTCTCAGTTCGCCCACCAATCCGACCATCAGGCAGCATTGAGTTCATATCAACATCCGCACATAATGGATGTTTAAAGAATTTAATAGAGTTAACGAACAAAATAACATTTGAACATAATCAGGAGTAAACACGACCGTGATGTTGGGATCATTATGATTACGAGAACGCGAGGGCGAAGAGTCTGCGTTCACCACCATTTCAGCCACATCATTGACCCGCGTTCACCGTTATCTGAGGCATCGCCAGACCGAAAATGACGATACCGAACCTTTCCCCGGATCCACACACGATTCCCCGTTTCCTCCGCCGCAACGCTGCAGCACGTGATGACGTCTGGCAGGCCTCGATTATCATCATCGGTCCGGCATCAAACCACGCAGTCTGTCCTCTCAGTCAGCACAACATCAACCACCGGCCCCAGCACCTCCGATGCCTGAGGAGTTCCCACGGTTCACCTGGCGAAAAATACCTGTTGACCAGCCCACCAAACCGACCATCATTTGCCGGACGTCTCATGAGGCAGCATATACCGTTTTCTGTTACTGCGAGTCAGTGAACGTTTGTTCAATGAAAGATCCTCGTTGCTCAGGGCTAATATCCCTCGATTTTCTCTCTTCACCATTGTCACCGTTGGTGATCGAAGAGCAGTTCAACTATCAATCGTTCTCCTTCTTCCTTCATCTTCAGTATTTTGTTTCATTTTCCTTTGCGCAGCCAGTCACCGTCACACAGCAGCCGGCGCAACAGACAACCATCATGAAATCACGTTTACCAGAACCGACGTTGTGGCCTCTAAATATTTAACTACGAAGCCTTTGAGTTTGGTCTGTCAAAGCGTTTGATCGACGACCACACGGTCAACTTCCCGCACCCGGAAGGATCTCAGCACCGAGCGCGGACCAGATCCGTTGCGCCTGCCATCCACTTCGTTGTCTCCTTCCGACGACTTTGCCGATTACCCAACGAGCCACGCCGATTTCGTTGCAAACTCAGATTTGCCGCTCAATTGTTGAAGACGGATGCATTTGTTAAGTTGCATTCTCATCGCAACAAGAAGAAAATAGTGGTTGATGCAGCATTGCTGCAGAGCTTATGGCCGTTCACACACCACCTGCACACACAGTAAACTCCACTGGAATGGCACACAGCGCAATTTTCACCAGCTGCTTTCACAAATGTGTCTCGTATTCTGGGCATATGCCTTTATTTATCTGTTACCACTGTATGTGTATATGGCACCATTTACAAAAAGACTGAATACAGACACATTTGTGAAAGCAACTGGTTAGAGGTTGCATGCATCTCTGTGTGTTATCCTTTCAATGTATTCTGTGGGTTTACTGTGTGTGTTCTCTTGGGTGGTGTGTAGACTGATACATGTCTACACTTGTGTGCTGCGTATTTTTCTTTTTCTTCTTGTTTACGTGGGAATGCAGCCTTAAATTTGCATCCATTATGACAAGCAGACAGGCACAACAAATCACAAGTTTGCAACAGAAATCAATTTCTCTCTCCAGCAAATACATTGGGAGAGCCAATCCAAGCCAACGCAAAAGTCATCAAGAGGGGAGCAAAGCAGGAAATAAGATAGCAAACTTACTGAAAACTTAGATCTAGCGTGGTGATCCCATCCCACCTTTTGCCTCCATTAGAATACTGAAATCACTTCAAGTCTGCAAAGTTGTGTGTGTGTTGGGTCGTGGTCAAACATACTTTGGCAGATAAGCTCAAAACGGCTAAAATTTCATGAATTTAAATATTTAAATTTTAACTTGTCCAGGTTTCTGAGTAAACATGATTTCATGATAAGTTTACTGTCTGTTGCCAGTAAAAGCAATATGTTGGTGACTTGAAGTACTTTGGCACTGAGGCAGAGAGACAAAAAGGAAAAATAAAAAATAAAAATACAAGAAGATGAAGGAGAAGAAAGAGAGAGACAGTTGATAAGTTGCTGAACCTCTTCCCAGTCCACCAACAACAAAGGGTGACAATGAGTGAAAGAGAGAAAAAATAAAAGGGATATTAGCCCTGAGCAGCGTGATAAGAGAGGGATGTAAGCGGCTTCCTCTTATCAGTCCAGACAGAAACAAACCCAGTCCATTCCTGCTCACAGCCAAAAGACAGAAAAAGCCCAAAGACACACAAGCACACCCACATACACACACACACACACACACACACACACACACTCACACGCACTTTTACCCTCCTAATCATAAAAACATCCAGCAAATATCAGTAGTGGAATAAAGGAGCATTTGTTTAGGCTGAGTAAGCAAATAACCTTTTTTTTTTTCCTCAAAATGAGCCGTAGATGTCTGACCCAGGAGCTCCCTCAAAAGAAGCATAAAAAATTACTAAAATACAGTAAGTTGTGTCTTGTACTATTTTGAAGAGACAGAACTACTGTGTTTGATGCCAGTTCCAGTGTGGTAAGTCAGAGCCTACCAGACTGTCCATCACACATGCTACATGTTTGCACACAGCAGGAGAAAGGAAAAAGCAGGGAATCATGTGTAATGTTAGATCAGAAGGATTCAGTATCGATCATTTTAGTCTAGCGATGCCTCAGATGAACAGTTAAGATGAACGCGATCAATGCGGTGTAGAGACGAAATGGCCAGGGATGCAACCATTTATCGAGAACACAGACTTTCTCTTTCACCCTCACATAGTCTCATGTTAATCCCTTAATGTTAATCCCAACATCACAGTCAGTGTTTTTACTCCTGAGTTATGTTCAAGAATGTTGTGTAATTTTTGTTCAATTTAACTCTATTAGGTTCTTTAAACATCCATTATGTGCATGGATCATTTTAATCCGCAAGGACTCAATGCTATTTTTATACCTGATGTAAAGCCAGTCAAGTTGGTGACAGACTGAGAGACCATTCATTCGGTCATTCAGTTTCCTAAATTACACATTACTATGTCTGCTCAACTTGACTGAGAGAGAAGAATATATATATATATATATATATATAACCACACAGGACTTCAAGTGCATTTCAGCAACAAACTAGTGCCACTAACTGTCTGAACTCCTGCACACCCTGTTTGTTAAGTGGTTTTCATTTTTCTGTGACCCACCTCTGAGGATTCACTAAGCCATGTAACACAGAAAGGCAAATATTGAATGGATTATTGGTGGACTATCTGTCAGGGTCATTGAGAGTGGGTTTGGTTTGATTATCATCACAGGGGCTGCTGGCAATTAGAGTCAGAGTCCTAATTGCGGTGGACCATGGGTTTTCAAGCTATGAATGCATCCTCTAAAATAAATGGAGCTATAAAAGTCATGATTTGAAAAGAGTGTTGCTGTGGGCAACAAGTGTAATTGCTGCATATTATAGAGCATTTTTTATCCCTGTACATAAGTCCCAACTCTTGTCAAAAATTCCACAATAAGAAGATGTGCATTAAAGACAGAATGATTGATCCACTTACGAAAAAAAAGTAGCTCGATTATAACTCTGACTCCAAATGACTGACAAGTGTTGAAACACATAGACTAACACAGGGTAGAAACTGAATACCAGTCATTCATGGTTTCTGGTAGTTTAGTTCACATTAATAATGTTTGCAATTTCAGGAATAAAACAGACCTAGTTTCAAATGTGATAACAGGCAAACACAAAAATGCTTATTTTTCATCTAGCTAATGTATCATCTTACTCACCATCTGTTACTTTCTAAAACTGGCAGCAGCTGTAAATCAGGGGAAGTGTTTCAAAAATATGGGGTATTTATTGTATTCCTGTGTCAGTGGAAATGTTTTTCTCATATCACAAAACAGGCAGCTCAATTTCGTATAAGCATGTATGCATGTCAGTGTGTTTGCATATGGATGCACGTGTGTGCATATTTTAACGTGGTGCACTTGGCAGCTGAGGCTAGCTCTGATTCTGTGTGTTAATCTCCTCTGAGTGGGGGTTAATAGCACAGAAGGCTGAATGATAGACCCTTCCAACATTCAATGGTTGTTTGGCGCCAGAAGTGTATCCCTTGCCCAAATAAGCTTCTCACCAGCCAAATCATGCAACGACAACTTGTTTTATCGTTGCATCTATTCTCAGTGAGGAGCCAACTGCATCATATAGGAAGAGGAGTTGGCATGGAGATTCAAAGCACCTGCAACAGTTGGGATTTAAGACAAGCCAAATTCAAGGTTGATCACCGTTGCTACTGCTGAAGGTTTGTTTTTGTAGAGATGAGCACTGGTGAGTGGTGACGCGCATGAATTGTAATGAACTGACATGATAAACTGATGGGTAGTTCATGGAGACCACTTAAGAAATGAGCCAACTTCATAGATGAGAATGTGTGCAATGTAAAGGAAATTCTTGTCAAAACTCAGAGGTTATAGATGAGGGGTGTAAGGGAACAAGGAAGAAAGGGTAGCCAACTATGATGTTCATGATTGGGCAGTGCTCGCAGAATGCCATTTGTTGCTGTACTAGGAGATTCTGATACTTAGGAAGATCATAGATTTGATATCTAAATACCTAAATCCACATCGCGCATTTTCTTTTAAGGTTGCCTCTATTAAACAGTGTTGCTGCTGGAATGTGAAACAAATAAACCACTGTCCATAACCCTACTATCTTTAATAATTGATGCAACTATAATCTGAAACTTGAAATGTAAAAATCACATATTGGGTTTGCTGACCAGTGATTAAGAGCATGTCATTAATGTGGATTAAAGAAGCAAGAGGGCAGAATAAATCTGTGCCTCTGAATATTTTTTTTTTTACTCTGTGTTCTTAAAAGGTCTTGCAGATGGGCTTTATCAATCCAAGGCAAATGGAGGTCAGATGAAGGGAGCGGGTTGGCAGGCATCACCAGTGTCAGCCACTGTCCAGCTTTTAATAACCAGCTGAGCTAGACATCATGCTAGACATCCCAATCACTATCTGCAAGACAATGCTAAGTCAAATGAGACCATCAAGCCAAGTGGCCTTGTGCCCATTACTCTCAACCCCCACTGTTAGGCTGGTGTTAAGTGTTCATTAGGCCCAAAGAAAAATACTATAAGAGAATATGAAAATGCTCCTTTGTGATTTCTCCTATTTACAAATTTAAAAAAGCAGCGAGAAAATAGTGGTAGGTTGCTACTTTAGCCACTCAATTACTGTTTTGAGTCTTAATAGATTGCCAAGGTGTAGGGAATGAGCAGTTAGGTCAGACTAGATTGCCTCTCAATAGGAATGCATTTTATGTCTTTGATGCACAGTGTGCACCTGAGCAATGTTTAATTTCATCAGTGTTTAATCACTGTTCTTGGGTCTCGCTCTGAAATACACAATAATTAGGATATTGTCATTTTAACTATTTGGCAAGTCAAGTTAGTAAAGGTATCAGTGAAATGTTCACAGACTACATGTTTGTTTTTGTTTTTTTGCCAAGATGTCCAGTCTTGCAGTGAAATATCTACTTTTTGTGACTTCAGCATTATCAGACTTTTTTATGATTATGTTTAGGCACTCACAGGACCTGGTTGAGGTTGGAGAAAGATTGTCATCCAATTAAATATAGAAAAAAGCAGTAAGCGTGCCCCTGCCCCTCACCCCGGCAGCATTTATCTTATCTACATTATTTAGTCTCAGAATATGATTTCATATATTAAGGAGGTTACATTACACCTGGTGTGAACTGGAAACTTATTTAAATGTAATGGACATGATCAGCCACGGCTTCTAGAAGTACACTTTGGTGTGTTATTGTAGGACTACTTATGAACTGGTGACTAAGAGCTTACTGGTTTACCCACTAACAAAAAGAAAAGCGCCTGAGCTCAGTTTAATGTCTCTCAAAAGTCACCATTAAAAAAAGACAGAGAAAACAAACATTCACGTACTTAAAGATGTGCATTCAAAGAGATGCACTGCACCACATACAACATATACACACACACAGTCACGTGTGTATTTGTAAGCACTCTGTTCCATGGTGGGATGACATAACTGGGACAACCAATTGTGAAGTTAAAAGACCCCATAAGGCACAGTGTGTCTACCACCCCGTGTTTAGTGCTGGCGGCTGAACCAGGCCCTGCTCTAAGTAATGATGGCAGCATGTGGCTCACAAGGGGGTGCTTATAGTTGCTAGAATGTCTGCAGTGCAGTGGTCTGTCCTCCCAGACAAACATTTAGAACTATACACACACAAACACAGCATATAGATGAAAACTTTCAAGATTTCATGGGTTTAGAGAAAAGTGTCTATCTCTTTCTAAAGTTTATAGTTTACTTATGTGCACTCAGTGAATACATACACACACACACACACATACATACACACAGAGCTGTATAATCATTCACTCACATATGCATATAGACAGATGACAAACCAGACTGCTTTTAGTATTTTTTGCATAATCATATGGAAACATCAAAAGGAGGTAAAATCTTCTTTTTACATGCTGTGTTATTCTAAATGTCTTGGATGTGAGTGAGAGTGTGTCTTAAAGAGGGCAGGAGAGATCTCTGTCAATGATATACAATTATGTTGCCATTATAGCCCCCATGTTTGATGCTTTTGTGCTATTAATGGTGTTAAACATATTCAGTTTGCTTTTCCTCTATAGCTCAAGTAGCAGTGCAAAAGCTACTAGAAAGTTACAAAAGTTAAGTACTCACATAAGGGTGGGTGGGCCTGAGGCACATTAAGTTGCTGTGAAAATTAAAATTAAGGTGATGTAGCCTTACAGTATCTGCAAGATAATAAATGCAGTGGGAAACAATCATTCCGTCGCCGCCAAACAGAATATATGCACTAGTATGAAATATGTATAATTAATTTCCAAAATATTATACAGTATCTCATTTTCATATACTTTATGAGTCACTACATAGACTTCCAGCAGAAGCAGAATTTCTTTTATGCAAACAAAGTTTGCATCTCAAAATTCTATTTTATGAACCAGTGGCATATACAGCAAACCAGAACATGGCATCAGAATATTGGCGGCGTATGTGACCAGTTGTGTGCAACCTTTGAGTACATTTGATTTAGAACATATATATGTCTTCATTTTGGGGTACAGATGAAACTATACAGGGAATTCAGTAGGTGTGGTAACAGCTGAAATCAGTCCTCAAAGTAACACTGCAACACTGACCACCGCAGCCTTCAAACCCCTGCAAATTACTGTCCTCTGCAGGCAATCAAGTTCATGTCACCAAAACAGCAAATGGGCACAGATTGGGAAAAAGACCTGTACCTTGAAAGCAATAATACGTTTGCAGGCACAAAGCCCTGCCATGTATGCACTATTACGAAGATATGTAAGTAGCATTCACTTTGTAGTTAAGGTCCCATGAAATAGCTTTTTAGATTGTGATTTCCTCTCATGGTTTGATGTTTCTGCATGAAACACAGTATTGAGTAAGGTGGGAGAAGTGAAAAGGAAAGATGAAGACTGCAAAGTGGACACTGAAGTCAGCTCGGTGGAAGCTTGATATTTGTCATCCCTTTGTTGGGCGGAGGAGGAGGGACATTTCATCTAGACCATATCCATGTGCCAAAATGGTTTGGCTGTATCTTTGAAGCCATTGGGTTTCTTCTTCTGTGAACTGTTTGTTGTTTTAATAACAAGTGTCAGACTTTTACAACAATGGCTATGATCGGTGGCGGGTGTTGATGGGCGCTTCATAAATTGCCAGTGGCTCATCTGGAAAGAAAAAAAATCAGAGAGAGAGAGACAGGGAAAGCAAGATAGATAGCACAGTGGTGTGGTGATGATCAGCCCAGTCAAAGCAGGCTGCACCAGCCGTCATCTCTCAATTAAATGACCCTCCTGTCTAACTTATGCTCCAGTTCAGTCCTGCAGCTCACCACCCACTTACTGTTTATGTGTTTGTATCTTCATCATTGTTTAAACACTCAGGCAGCCAGCAGTGGACTTTGCTGACTCGCTTTGCATTATTAATGGCTCCAGAAGAAGTTAAATTCACAAAAAGCCCAAATGATTCAAATAGTTATGCATCTAGCACTAACTCTGCAGACAACAGAGCAGCAGGGTGGAGTCAGGACAAGAGATAGTGAGTCAGTACAAACACAAGTCCGATTTTACAGCATAAGCAGTAGGCAGAAGACTACAGCAAGCTAGTCTATGAGTTTATTGTAAGAATGATACTTTGCCAGCTTTGTTTCTCTGCTTTCATCAAGAGATACAATATGTTAATCAAAGTATTCCAAGTTTGTGTGAGTAGCTCAGACCTACAGAATTGTATTACCAACAAAGATCCAATGAAGGATAAGCCACTAAAATTAAAATATGTCTGATTGCTGGATTCATTTGTACCAGTTTAATTCAATCTCACACTCTATAGCCTACTAATTTATAGAGAGTGGAAGGAAAAAACAGAAACACTGTTTAATATAATGTAAACTGAATTGATAAATACCAACTTACATAATTATCAGTTTTCAGTTCATTTTGAGATTGTAGCTAATTTGTTATGCGTAGTTGTAAACTGTAAACTGAAAAGTTATTGCTGATATCACATTTGTTAACTACAGTAATGACCACCAAAGAATCTTTGATGAACTGCATAAATAATTAGGCGATAACGTTACTTATATAAATCTGATTAAAAGATGTAGGTGTTTTCTTCATGCATTGATATATAATAAAGGACATTATTTATAGAGCATTTGGCATTACCCAGCCTGATAAACTGGTGAGGATGGAAAGATAATGTTTTCAGTTTCATTTTGGCCATGGCTCATCTGGAAGTCATGAAAAGGTACAAAGGTGGCTTTTTGGATCAAAGGCGCGATTAATTGTTGGGAGATTTTAGTTCATAGTTTGTTACATCTACATAATAGTTGTAGAATGATTAGACGACAATAGTGGGTAAGGCATCAAGACAAAATGTGGCATTGAGAACACTGTAGGACTAGAGGTTAATTGCTGCTTTTTGATCAAACACCTTACAGAAACTGGTCAAACAGTATTGATGATGAAAAGAAAGAGGAACAAATTTCCACAGTCTCACATGGGGAATCATCTAGGCAGCATATGACATACAGAGAAACCAGGTTGTAGCTTTTTTGTAATGCTCTTTAGATATCCTCATACATGATTTTTCCAGAATGACCCTCAGCTCATATCTGTCTGTTTCCAAGTCAGCATTTATCTGGCAGAGGTGGCAGGACAGTCTAGGATGATAACGCAGTGGCAAGATAGGGAGAGGCAGAGGATGCACTGTGTCCTGATCTGTCACCTCTCTCTTTCTCTCTCTCACACACACAAGAACACTTACCATGCACAGGTGTGAAAATCTGATACATTTGACTGGAACACCACACAACAGCACCACATTTGCCTGCTATGTTGTCAAACAATCAAACCTGGAAAACAAGCAGTAACGAAACATGGCTATCATAAAAGTAAATCTGGCCTTATAAGTTGGAGGATTCTCACAGCACATGGGCACAATGCAGCAAAACAAGTGTCCAGCTACACACAAGGCAACCTGCAGTCTACATTTTACACCAAGTGGGATAAAATCCATAAAACAGTGGTGTCATAGCGAACATTTTTAGAAATGTTGACAGACAGAAACAGAAACCTTTGAGGAAACTCAAGTGTTGAGGGAGGGTTGTCTGAGCAGACAGAGATAAAACATTTTATATAGTATATTGCCTGCTGCTCTTACTTTTAAAATTACTTCCTTCAATACATAGTCCATAGTATCTTAGTATATTGAGAGTTTAGATTTCACACAGTTTTTTCCCCATGGTCTACAGAATGAGCGACATATATTAGAAAAATAATCAAGCTCCTAATTGTTACTACACTTTGGAAGGTGTATCTCTTTGCAAGACTGCTAGTGGGCCGTGATTGGACCTCATTCTTTAAATGGAATAACAGGTCTGGCTGGCAAGCAGATTAACACAAGATTCACCACATGTAATTATCTGTGTCCATATTACTATATTCATTGGGTCTTGTCAGTTTATGTTCATTAACAACCTCTTGAGCGAACATTTTCTCCGCCAGTGTGAGGACACATCAATATTCAATGGTGTGCTATTGCATCCTCTCTCTCCACCCTCTCTTACACCTCTCCTCATCATTTTCAGATCCTAACACCATTTGATAAATCACTTAGACAACCCAGTCAGAACAATTTGCATATACCCTATCAAAGAGGTCTTACCATTGCACGGCTCATTCATATTCATAAGGAGTCATGGCCAGGCAGGTGCCCCTCATTGGCCCTGTCAAGGCTCAAAACCCGCCTCTGTGATCAGAGCTAACAGCTGTGGATGGCTCTTCATTGTAACCACATCCCTGTTGGCCAGTTGCCAGTGGTTACAGATTCTTTTCTCCTGAGTTGCACGTGTGGTGTGGATTCAAGGCCCCAAAACTGAAAAGCGGTTTCAAACTAGGTACTCTTGATCTAAACTGCAAAGTACTTCAGCAGTATCAGTGAGCTTATCTCCTACATATACATGAGCGTTCCTGTTTCGATCTATTATTTTCCACAGAGCCCATTAATTTCTTACACCATCTGCTTTTTTTTTATAAAATAACCCGGTGGACTGTTTAATAATTCTATCAAGTCATTAGAGACAGTTGTTACTTTGACTCTCTTTGACAAAAACACAGGATATTTTTTTTCTTTTTCAGTAATCTTGATAAAAATATTCTTGGTTGCATTAATATTTTTGCTCTTTGCAAACCGTATCTACTAATGAGAGTGAATCTTTATTTTGTACATATTACACCAATGTGTATGTGTAAATAATTAAGAGCAAATTTCCTTATGTAAGTCTTGCAGCAAACATGAAGACACTTGCAACCCTGCCATCATTTAATAAAAACCATAGAGGTGACCTCAGCTGCTTTAAAGACTTTTTAAACAATCTATTGACATTTGAGCTTTTCAACTGTGACTTACATACTTTCCCTTCTGATAAATAGATGCCTTTTAACTGAGGTGCCAAGTGTAGAGCACTTAGCCTTTGGATGGAAGTGTGACATCTGTCTCATCTGTGTAAAGGTTATTGGCATCATAAAACTGGAAAGCTTTTTTGTTACAAATTGTACACTGTATTTCTAGTTCACACCACAGAAATCAAAAAGACATATTAATTGATTAATATTAACATGTTGATTTTCTGGTAGTGATAGACTGTAGACTATCTATACAAGTTAAAAGATTTGGTGTTCAGATATAATGAAAACCCTGGAATAAAGTGATTCAGCCAAATGAAGGTTCAACCAACAAGCAAGTTTGTACGAATATTACTTTTGTAGTCATAGCACCTGTTCACACACAATGTAACATCATTTGCTGAAATGCCTGACGAAGGTTATCTGGCTGAGACACATTCTAAAGAATGGTGGGTATTTGTTGCCAGTGTGCATGAGTGTTTCGTCTTTGCTACGGAAACAGCACTCAAAATGGTGAGCAAGGAGAACTACAAGTTTTATTATATCTTGCTAATACCATAAATGTATACCAGTGTGTGTGTGTGTGTGCACTTTATTTATTTTGTGAGGTTGTATTACACAGTATAAGGACTCAAGCATTGTGTGATCTAGAATGAACCTTGAGGAATATCAACACAAAGTCAGTACAGAGAAAGACAGATACAATTTTCTCCTACTTGTGCCACATTGAATGTACACATCAGCGCAGTATCTCATTTGTCAGGAGACAAGAGCCCTAAGCATAACCCTCTCATTCAGACATGGACACAGACATCAAGTGGACAGCTCACTACAGCACATACTGTGGCAGGACATAATAGGATCCCTGACATGGGGAGGTACCATGTCTTTAAAAATAGGCCTATGTAATCCTGCGGTATTATTGCTATAAGATGTTCAATGTCACAAAAATGGCAATGCCCTGTGCAGATGAAGCCATTGGTGTAATTTTTATACTTTCTACTATTCTCATTTCTGTCCTAGAGTATAACATGATTTTTCAGGCATCTTCTGGAAGTGGGGCCAGAGGAAAGCAACTGTGCAGCATCCATATATTTAGCACAAGATGGGACTTCTTTGGCAGCTATGCTTATTGAAATCGTAGAATCCACAGTAATTATATACTGTTCTAAGAACTATACAACAAAGGGGCAATTGAAAGAACTAAAATATTAAACAATGCAATATTCTGTAATCAATGTATATTTTATATATATATATGTATAATAACTAGAATAGCACTTAGTAGAGTACATACCTCTACCTAAAATGAAACAATCCTACCACTCTGTCTAGCTCTTGTAATAGAAAAATAAAAGGGAAAGGAAGTAGTTTAATAATGTTGAAAAAAATCCTATCTTGCAATGTTAGGAAAGTGAAATTCCTCTATCTGTCCTTTCACCAGATCCACACCAAACATCAGTGGGTTCTTCCCTGGCCCATACTCACCTCCATAAGTGATCAGTGTAAATTGGTTCCGAATGCTTTTGTGCATAATCCTGCTGACAAATAAACATACAGATGGAGGAAATTATCTGATGTTTTATGAATATATGCATGTGTATGGATGAATGTATACATATGTATGTATGTATGTCAAATTATACAACTATTGGTTGGATAAACCTTTTTGTGCCTCATATTACTTTCTTTGGTGAGAGGAACTGAATAAGACCAACTAGATGAAAGAAAAGACACAACACTGCTTGTGAGCTGGACTTAAACCTCAATGTCATTGCCAGCCCAATCCAGCATTTACCTCTAACCACAGTGAAACCACTAGTGTCTTTTTTATGGCAAATGAGTGCTAAGAAACACTGGTTGTGAGACTGTGATTTTCTACTGGGAGGTGTATAATGAATAATGTTTATCTTGTTGTGGAATCCTGCCACATTATGTGAAAATGGCCACTTGAGGGATGCAGCAGTGGACAATGGAAGAAACACTGACCATACTAACTGTTCCTTCACCTTCTTTTCAAGCGTTCTCCAGTTCATTCTGAAAGAATAAATGTGGCTCAATTTCATATCAGTACTTCTCACTGTCAGTGCCGTGTTGGTTCCTGCAGGGGAGCAGGGCCGATGGAGAAGATAGCTATAGGAAACAAATATACTGGCCTTTCAAAGAACCCTCAGGTTTAAGTGTCTGTTTTCAAATTAAGCAGTTCACGCCTGCTCTTCACAAAGGCTCAAATTATCTTTTACTTACACCTTTCCTTGTCTTGCTGTCTCTATCCTTTCTCACACTTAGATTACTTCTCTCTAGGTCGCTTGCTCCATTTTCACTGTCATCTGCACGTTTGTAGTCCTTATCTAGTTTCCCTTCTCCTGTTATTTTCAATCACCAGCACATCTATCTTGATTTCTAGAATTCATCCAGCCTCTATACATATTTCACCTTCTATCATCACCTCCTTCCATCACCTCAATTTAAAATCCTGGTGCTTTAGAATCCTTAACTGGCCTGCTGGCTGATAGCGGTGATTAAAGTGTTGTGATACAGTGACAGTGGAGGATAACCAGATCATGTCAGTTAAAACCAATTAAGTACCAGTCAGACCCTTTATAGAGACACAGATGGGGCATGTGAGAGAAATAAATAGCTAAATAGTGCAAGTGTGCCTCTTGGTTTGCAAGTATCATCCACCCTCCTTCAACTTGGTAGGTAGGTGGGGTGTATTATCATCACACCTCACTCTCTGTTATGCTAAGTTGGTCGCTTTTCTTATGGGAAGTGATGAGGTCACAGCCAAGATGTCAAATATAAGTACTCAACATACCTACACTAACATAACGATCCACTCAGTGTAAGATGAATGACTGAACTAGAGTTTTTGTCACTGTTTTCATAGGTAAAGGGAGATGTATATGCAGTGTCAAGTGCTGTGTTTGCTGACATACAGTGACAAACCACTTTATGCAGCCTTATATAATAGTCATTAATGAGACAGTTGTTTGTAGAACAGAAAATTAAGTTATAGTGCATTTTCCTTTAGAAATGGTGATGAATTTAACATTGAACATTCCATGATAGATACCAGGCAATTTCCCACTGCCCATTCCATTATGCTGCCTCAAGTGTCATCATGTGGAGACTGTGATACCATCAGTGGTATCAGTCATACCTCAGACTGTGGTTGGCATAGAGAAGTAGTTATTTTGTTTGCTTCTGTCTTTATTAAAAGCCTAAGCTTCAGTTTTATGCACACAGTTCAGCATAAGCAGGAGCATTTTTTGATGTAATGTGTCTCAGATTACCATTCCACACCTGTACAGCTTTGCTCAGGAACAGACTCCTCCGGTTTTTATCTCATACATTTTAAATAAATGAAAACTCTCTTCTCTCTTTATCTACTCCTCTTTTCTCCTCCCCTCTGCAAAGTCTACCCATAATGTTTGAACACCTGCTTTGCAGCTGACATCTAGGTAGCATCTCATCATGCTGCTGAATCTGATCATAGCTTCAGTACTCTGTGTAATATGGGGGCAGAGCTGGGACCCCCATCCCACCTAACTCCTTTTTCTTCCTGCTAGTTTAATTACACACTGACATTTGCTTTTACATGTACCACACAGTGTTACAGCAAAAAATAAATAAAAAATTAAAGAGCTATGGTGTACACACACACACACACACACACACACACTCTCAAGGATTCATGTCCACACGTATGCACATGGTCAAATATACCTGTTTATGCATACATTAAACTGATTGCTGTAGTCCAAGAGGACGTCTGTGATCAAATGTAATTTGTGCTGAGTCAGGCATTAAAAAAACAGAAGCCCCAATAAACATAATATTAGTCAAATGGAGGATTTTCTCAAAATGCAAACTATTCCCTTTTCAAAGCAATATTTCTACTGAAATTATTGATATTAGTTATAAAAATAAAATCAAACTTCTTCTGAGTTGTTATCCATTGGTCTGCATTTAAAGTTACTGAAACATGTCAACATTTGAATTTCTCTTCGGTGATCTTAAGGCAGTGTTCTTAATTAATGCTCTGAGTGATCAATTATTTACACTGATATCACGCTGACATCAGTTTAGCCAATGCTGCCAATTTAATGAAGGCTTTAAATCGGCAGCATGTGGAAGTTACTGAAGAGGGGCTGCTGTGGCTTTGGCAGTTCACGCGATGAGGAAAAATAAGATATCATTTTAAATCAATTTAATCACTACGACAGTGTCTCGCCCCGCAAAATATTACTGTCATGCTTTTGAATGCTGTAGCGGATCTTAGTATTACCTGTCCCTAAAGCAATCTTGACACTTCAGTCCTTTTGCCCTCAATTTACTGAAGAAAATAAACATGTTTGAAGTGAATATTCATCATCAGTACTTCATTTGACTCACCATCTGTCACTGAACAAAACTGGTGCATGGATGGGTCGATAAGACACAAGACTTTAAGGCAGACAGAGATAGCTGTTCGTTTCCTGTGTGAAACTGATAGTCAGCATTATTTCTTTTATTCACATTTTCTAATAGTAGTACTTACTCTAATTCAAACCACAATTCCATCTTTCCCTAAACCTTACAAAGTAGTTTTTGTGCCTAAACCTAACCAAACTCTACTACTATTCCACTACTCCATATGGATGATATCGGTAGGGACAAATGACCAATATGGTTGTTGAGGTTGGAGAACTTGCTGTTTTGTGGGGGTGTTCCCCTTCATTCTTGATTTGGAGAGAAACAACTGTCTATGTGAAACATGTTTGTGCTGTTCTGTCAGTCAACATGTCTGACCAGTCGGTCTCTTTCTTTGACTGGCTATCCGTCCATTTCGGCCGCCACCCTTTTCAATGGGTCTACGTGCATAGACCACAGTATCTGCCTAGTTCACAACCATTCATCTACATAATAACCATACAGATGGACACAGACGCCCACGCACACATGCAGTATATGAATACAAATTTATTCAATCCCAGTACGTGGAAGTAAGAACAATCAGCCACACACAAGAGCACCTGCAACCTCTCCATCTCTGTGGCTCACCCAGAAGCCCTCCAACTCATTTAAATATACATGAACCCACACACAGAGACACTCAAGTAGCCACAAACACACACACACAAACACATACAAACAAAGATGAAAAAATGGTAATCAGATTGTGATTATGGGCCAAGGTGGGCCAATGTTTTCCCCACTATTATAAAAGCTAATTCCTATCTATATAATGCAGTAACCCACTATAATAAATCAGATTTAGTGTGTACTGTAGGTGTGTATGTGTGTCTTCACGTGTGTGTTGTGCCTGAGTTGGTGACAAGGTCTGAATGATTAATGGTCACTGTACAATAGAAAACATTAAAAGAGAGTCTAGAGTAACAAGTAGACACACTTGAAAAGTAATGAATGATCAAGCAGCAGGTGTTTAATATTGACTCTTAGCACATACAGCACACATTTTTTGTAATCTGTAGAAGACTATAATTTTTCATCTCTCTCTCTCTCCCCTCTCTGTGTGTGTGTGTGTGTGTGTGTGTGTGTGTGTGTGTGTGTGTGAATAATCCCAGGGAATGCAGAAGCGAATAACAGCTTAGAGCATGAGCTTCGTGCAATTAACTGTGAGCAAGAGCAGATAGACTCCAAAGTCAATACTTCTTGTAATGCTGGGAAGGGACCTAAATAAAAAAGAAAAACTGTTTCTTCTGCGTGTGTATATGTGTGTGAGTGCATATGAGCAGGGGATAGGGTTACATTAATACCTCTCCATTCTTATGTACATGAGTGTTTGTGTATGTGTGTGTGCTAATTGTAAACATGGTGTTTTGGCTTGTGGGTTCCTAGGAGAGAAGGGCCATATAAAACTAACACAATATCCAGTATATCATCCAAAAATGTGGGGAAAGTAATGCAATTATTAAAACAACTCAGACAAGTATGGGAATGAGAGTAGGTGCATGCACGAAGAATGAAAGTATAAGGGGATGGACAAAAAATGTATCAGATGAAAAAGAAACGTGTATTTCAAGCTCAAGAATAGGACATTGCAGAGAAGAATGAGACCAAAGACAGGAATCAAGGTAAGCAATGCAGCAAGAAAAGAGATGAGGAAGAAGAAGGTATAAGAAACAGTACTGAAACACAGTGGGATAAACACACGTCTCTAGCCTTAGGGGACACAACAGCAACCACAGTTCAACATGCACGCACATCAGCAGAGCAATCGATGTAAAAAACACACAGGCAGGCACGTACACTGACACTCTGTCTCTCATCCACACATAAACAAACAATCTACCCTATTCTCCACTCTGAGCCTTGCATTGATTGTTTGGAGCTGCAGGTTCTGTATTGATTTCTCTTAATCAGTTTTAAATGACCAGTTATGGCCATATCACCAGCTGTTACTTGCAGCTACTCAACAGTTTGCTATTTGTCTCTATATACGTTATATTATGTATGATATACAGTAATTTAATAAACACATGTTGTTATGATTACCATAATTTGATTACTTCTCTTCTTTATCTTGTTTTTACTATTACAAATGGGCACATGCTGTGGTAATTTAAAGAAGATAGCATAAACTCTGGAAAAGAGGAGTATGACCTAATTAGGCAGCAGCAAAAAAGCAAAATAGAAACAAGTAATACATTTCAGGAGTAATTTATTTAGAACAAGATACGCTCAAGTGACTTAAGCATTTACAAGAAATACGAAGGCCATTTTACTGTAGTTCTTACAGTAGTTCTCAGTAAATGATTGTTGGGTATGCATTAGTATTCCTGTCACACTGACTGTGTGTGCTACGCAAAGCACAGTTAAAACATCACATTAACAAGGTATTTCACTGTCTGGCTATCTCTCTCCTCATATCTTACCAAATTATGTTCATGCACAGTATATGTGTGACAAAAGATTATGGCAATGAAGCTCAAATGCAGATGCTGTTAACTATCAAGAAAGTGCCTAGAAATAACATCTGCATTTACTGGTCCACAATCACACATTTTTCTCACAGAGCATCCATTATGATTGTTATCTGGTTCAGCAATACTCACAAAACCCCAAATTAAAATATGTTAAAATATGTTTTTTTCTTCCGTCTGTGCCTCAACTTTTTCTTGTTTTTCCCCTTGTTGAGTGTGCACTCCAATGCCTGCACTGTAGCACAGTGCAAATGACCATGACAACACATTCACTGCTATGTGAGCTCAGTCATATTTGTCTGCCATCCTGTCTCCATACCAGCCAGCTTGTTTATCTCTGTGTATGTCAATCTAGGTTCCTCGTAACAAGCTCTTTCTAAATTCTAAATAATCTATTCTAAATATATTTTAATGAGAGCTTAACATACATCTGTATTTAAAAATATCAGCCTGTTCCTGCTCTTCTTCCTTCACACATTGCCACTCTTTCTTGCTCTTTGCCTAAAAAGAATATTTAGAATGTATCAAGTATGAGGAACCAAGGAAACAGAAGGAAACTACTAGTTGCATTTTTAGGCAGGTATAGCCAAACATGAGAAAACTTGGATTACCTCTCTGACTTAATACACAAGTGCTTTTCCTTTTAGCTGATTGACTTCAGAGTATTATTCTGTGTTCTATGTGTCAAATGTATATGTGTGCATGATAGCACTTTTGTTTGAGTTGGTCTGTGTATTTTGTGTGCTGGATTTCAGTGTGTGAGTGTTGTGTGCAGCTGAAAGAGAAAGAGATTTATCCCTCTTTCCAGGACCTTGGAGAGCAATTACTTCAGCGAATCAAGCCAGCCCAGGACTCAGGAACTGAAATAAAGTCTGATTGTTTTTTATTCCTCCTGTTGTTCTGTATTACTGCTCCCTGGTGAGAAAGAGCCACAGTACAAGTCCCAGTTTTCCTGCTCTACTGCTGAATCATACTTTGCAAGACAGAAAGAGTTTGAAATTAAAAAATACAAAATAAATAACATAATAAATAAATAAATTACATTAAAGATTGTATATTTACAGTCATCGATTGCACATGTGATCTGATAGCCTGGACATATAAAATATATTATAACAGAAAATGGAAAATAGGAAGGAAGCGACAACATGTTTTTTTTTTTTCTCTTTTTTCCCCCACATGAACAATGTGAATATGGAATCTGAAGCTGGAAAGAAATAAAAACAGACACTTTCCAGAGCAAGAAACTTTGCTTTTATTAAACACAGGGCTCTCCCTGTCATGATGCACTGTCATCTTGAGAATCCTAATCCAATATTAATACCAATTTAGGAACAGCTGAGAATGGTTTCAATCATTTGAGCAATATACCATAAATGTGGAGTGAAACCTCAGATGTAAGGTAAGTGAACATTAATTGAAGGAAAAATATGTCAGGTATAGAGGAAAAAGTCATTAGGGGATGTTAGGGTTAAAATGTCTGTCAAACACAATGATGAAAGGTCTGAGCAGGAGATGAGGGAAGCAAAGACAAGTGAAGGGGAGGAGGACAGGAGAAGATTGAAGAAGGGGAGAGGAAGGGTGAGAGCACTGTCAGAATTAATTGTGGAACAGGATGTAGATGGGCTTAGACAATCTGCAGTGTGAGTGTGAGTGTGAGTGTGTGTGTGTGTGTGTGTGTGTGTGTGTGTGGGTGGGTGCAGACCACCGCTGATGGGTGAGCAAACATGGGAAGCAAAAGAGAAAGTCATTGAGGACACTAGAGCAGATCTATGCAATCCTCTCTCCTTCTCTTCTTTTCTCTCTATCAATTTGTCTTTCTTGACTGACTTTGTATAGCCTGTCTGTCTCCCCTTAACATATTAATATTTGCGTTGTGTGCTATTACATTAATAGAATTTAGTCCTTGGGGCCTGTTTCATCATCAAAACCTCTCAACGTCTCAAACAGCTCAATTTAATTTCAAATAAATGGATTTCAAATATTTTATTGAACTAAGCTGCAATCACCCCCAATTTTTAAAGGTTAATATCCTAAACAGCCATTTTTCTTGCTTCAGTGTAGAATGAATTATTTTCATTGTCTATAATTATAGCAATTATATACTCATGTGTCAGCAAACTAAAAAAAAAAAAACAAAAAAAAAAAACTGTGGTAAATGGTAGGTTTTAAGAGAGACATAAAATTTGCTTTGTGACCAAATTTTGTCTCTCATTTTCTATTTCTCTCTCTCTCTGTGTCTACTAAAGTCAAGGAACTGCCGATCAAACAGCTGTCAGACATTCCCTATGAAAGAATGCACTGGTTAAAAAAAATATGTCTAGGCACATAATTTGCTCTCTCTCAGACTGTGACCCCCAATAAACTCCAGTACCCACAGTTCCCCCTGGCCTCGTGTCATGCCTTATTGGCTGCCTAATTCACAGAAAGAAAGAGAAGAAGGGAGAGACAAGGAGCAGAGAGACCATTAAATTGCTTAAAAGAGATAGAAAGAAAGAGAGCTTATAGGAGAAAAATGATGCATGATAGACAGAAAGAAATTAAAGGGGATCATCAAACCGTGAAGCACTCAGGGCACCGTGTGAGCACGTTTAGCCAATCAAGTGCTGGCTAGCCAAAGGGGCCAGATTATGACTGGCTGGTAGAAACAGGGTTATTGTTCACAAATTAATGCCAGGGCATGATTGTTTGGCTGGATTTCTCCCTCTATTTTGCTC
The DNA here is from genome assembly GCA_033238685.1 of Lates japonicus. Taxonomy (NCBI): domain Eukaryota; kingdom Metazoa; phylum Chordata; class Actinopteri; family Centropomidae; genus Lates; species Lates japonicus. The sequence continues at coordinate 265,712 of BRZM01001995.1, forward strand.
TCCCTCTCTCTCACACACCCACCCACTACCCCTCCTTCTCCCTTGTATCCCCTCTGGTTGAAAAGAAGAGAAGATGAAACAGTGATGATGAAGGTGAAAAATGGTGCCAAGGTTGCCATGGTCTAGGGCTAAAGAGAGAAATACAGTGGGACAAGACTGACCGTGAGAGAGGTTGGGTTGGGGTCAGCCATAATCCATAGTTTCTTAGCAGTCTCTGGAGGACATTACTAGTCCTACAACCTGTGAGGGTGAGTCTGTTTTGGAAAGCTGCCCACAGATTTGTTTGTTACAGTACACAGATACTGTGGCTTTCTGTTTAAAAACATATTGAACAAAAAAATGAACCACAGATATAGCTAGTTCAGTTTCTTTCACAAATGAGGTAAACTTGTTTTCCTTAAAAGGACCATGCTCTGACTCAAGATGCATTCCTTTTTCTCTCTCAGATTCTCCCTGTTTTCCCCCAGTTTGCAATTCCAGTTCTCTCTGCACTTCAGTTTCACCATGCTAAGTTTGCTGTTGGCCCAGGGAGGGATGTAGACAGACATGTGCTGCTTCTGTAACACACCGTGTTGCCAGCTACATCTTTTCACCAGACAATGAAAATATGGGACTTAAAATACGGGACGCTTACACGTTCACATTCACCTTCACCCCTCAACCCCACCCCGTACCACACTGCAACGTACATGCACCCCAACCAACCAGTAGGAGTCACTAGTGCAGCGGCAACCTCGTATTGGCTGGGACCAGAGGTACCACTACTAAAAATGTGGACAGAGACTTCACCCCTGTGCGACCCAAGAGGCATAAACACATAGCTTTAGCAGACATTAACTTAGCAGACAGTAGGGACAGCCAACAGAAGATAAGGCATCAGAATTCAGACATGTATCAGAAGATCTTATTTGAAACGTGGACATTTGGATGATTTCATTCATGTCAGCTAACAATTACATAAATGTGAAGTGAAGTTTTCCCTCACAGAGTCATTGCTACTGTTCAACAGATGTTAATACTTAGAGGATACTGTAGAAACAAAAGCTATGTCATTTTCCCCCTGCCCTGCACGGCTTCTTGCACTAATACTGGAATTCATCCCAAATCAAAATGTGATTCAAATTTGCAGTAGAGTAGTCTGGGCAAGTGTGCACAGCTGTGCCCCTTTTAGTTGGCAGGAATGGGTTGTTACACCTGTTTTGCCTTGTAAACCAATGATTTGCTTAGCGAGGGTACTGGAAGGGCGTATTAATAGTCTGTAAAGAGGTTCGGAAAAAGGGGGGAGTGAATGTGGCTTCCGGTCCCCTAGGAGAGCGGACGGCAGTGTGGGGGATGATGCCAAATATATGCTGCATCTGGAAGCAAGAGACAAGAACTGTGGGCATTGGATATTGAGAGTCTGCCAGCTGACAATTGTCTAGACCAAGACAGACGGAAGAGAGCTCTCCATCTACAATCTGCTGGCTTTCTGAGATTGTGAGCTGAACAGAAGAATGCAGAGGACAGAGGGTGAGGATGCCAAGCTCTGCTATGCCAACTGCTGGAGTCAGGAGCCTGTTGCATCAGCTGTGACTCAGTTCATCAGTATCTTGATATTCTTATTGCTAATGTGAACAAGGTTGCATGATGCCTATTAGTAAAAATATGTCAGTTAGTCACAACTTAACATGTCACACACATTTATTCTTTCCAGAAGCCAAGGTACATAATTCAAAGCCAAAAAGAGGCACACATCGACATTTAAAATAACCCACTCTATGTGAAATGCACACATTTGAAGAGATATTATAGTTATTTTAGATTTGTGGGAACAAATGTGGGTATTGCCACCGCTCAGTCAAAAATAGATGTTCTTCCTTCCTTATAGATGTTCTTCCTTGTGAAGACAACTGACATTGTGTCCCCTGTGAACTGCCTTACCTATTGTCTTACTTACTAGTTTTCCATCATTATATTCCACTGCCCGCACTTATTATCTTTTCATTCTCACCACCTGCCTCTCACTTGTTTGCTCAATCACTTGCTACAGCACTCCCACTCTTCAGCCTCTTTCAACTTTCTTTCAGTCCCTTTTCACTCCATATTACTCTGTCTTTTACACACACACTTACGCCATCTCTCCATGCCTTCCTGCCTTTAATAATGTTTCTATCAATCTCATTCTTTGCAACCAAACCATATATGTATGTCCATGTTCTGTCTAAGGTGTGGGCAAGGTACTCTATGCATGTGTGTGTGTATACCTGTGGGTGATGTACGTTGCATAAAGGTCTGTAGGGAGCAGTTCATTGCTTTATGCAGCTCACATACTTGAATATATCTTCGAACATACAGACACTCACAAGCACTCACACACACACACCTGTCATCTAACTCAGCAAAAACCAACCTTTCAACAATCATCAATAAGCCTTTATCAATAATTTAATCATATTAGGGGAGTTAACTGTGTCCTCGCAAGCACAGCAAAATTTGACCACACACCCACACCATTTGCATTCAAAGTCCTTGCCACTTGAGTATACCTCTCTATCAGTGGTAAATGTCACAGATAGAGGGAGGAGTGAAGGACCCAGCAGTGTGTGTGTGTGCATGCATATGTGTGAATGTGTTTGTGTGTCCAGAAGATGGAGAATGAAGTGAAGAGCTGGCAGACAGTCCATAAAGGTTAATTAATATGGAGACAACTAGCTAGCAGGGGGTTGCTATTACATGGATAGATTTTTAATACACACACTACAAACACACACACACACACACACACACACACACACACACACACACACACACACACACACACACACAGAGGCCTGGAAAGAAGTGTCTACCCAACACCCCTCACTGCTTATATCAGAAATGTTGTCCAGACAGATGCTGGTGTTGGCAGAAATGTTGCAGAAGCACGTCACATTATTCAGTGTTTATAACGGCTCTCATACCACCAATCAACTTAGCATTGATGTAGCAGCAATTAGTCAATACAAATATCCTCTGCAGAGACGAAACTGCAGTTTTTCACTGCATATAAACACATGCTATTACTCACACACAGGGTTATTTTATGTCTATGTGGGTGGTGGGTGTCTGACTATCTTGAACATTTGATTTGAAGTGCATATGTTGTAGGAGGTCAGGCCATCTGCACAATGAAAACATGATCATTTTGCTCTGGTTCATTCCCTGATATATTAGGAATGATTATGCATCACAATGTGTAGGATGAATCTAATGAACTGACAAGTGATTCATATGTAGTAAGACTTGAGTTGCATATGACTGGTTGGGCTTGTTTTAGAGAGTGAAGAGGCTCATTAGCACTTTGTCAGCTGCCTTTCATTCCACAATGTATTTTAGAAGAGGATTTTTTTCATTAGCTGTCCCGAAAAGCCAAAACATCCCTGTCCATTTTCAGCTAAATGTCATCTGTCATTCGACAGATGCCTGATTACTTTGTAAGCTTTCATCTGTCCCCATTGGGTTTAAAAAGCATCAGATGAAAAGAATATTGTTAAAGCACTCTACAAAGGCAATTTAAAACTTGATGAGTGACTCCAAGTCCCTCAATGATGTATTTTAAGTCAGCTGACTTCAGCTAAACTTTAATTGGACTACATATAAATTGAGATAACAAACTGACGCAACTAATGGGACTGGGACATTGGGGACATCTTTGACTTTTTTGTGTAACAGGTTTGAATTTCCTTATGTTCAGTAATTGCAATTTACTTTGTAGCAATTTCAGGTTTAAGAAGTTTAAGAAATGAAATGAAATCATTCAAACAAAGTGCCTAGTCACCAGCACTAAAATTAACTAATTCATGGAAAGATCAGACCTCAGAAGTCGAAGATCAACAACACAGAACAACAAGTAACACTGGTTAACAGCAAGGAACAGAAAATATATTTTAAGTAACCTTCTGCCCATTTTCATCCTTTTTGATGGACAGATACTCTTTGGACAGACTCTGACCTCTCTCATTACATGACTCCTTTCTCATATCCACAAACACTGAAAAAGACAAATCCAGATGATAGTTTGCCCATTTCGGTGCCCAACTAAGTTCATTGTACTTTTGAAATGCTAAAGGTCTGTAAATTTAATGTTGGCTGCATAAAGTTGTGAAGAAGATGAAATTTATAACTGCTTTATGTTATGAGTATAAAGCCCTAAATTGGATCTAAACTGATGAATCATTGACCACTGCTGAGAAAATCTGCCATCTGAATTGCATTCGTTCAGCATGAAATATATCTTGTTTTACCAAAGAACCTGTGGTTCTCACTTGGGAATGGTCATCTGGTAGGAAATGACGGTGGTGGTGGGTCATGATGGACAAACATGGTAAATGGAAAACAAGCCAATGTGAGACCAACTCTGTTGTAGGTTAAGTGTTATTTGTAGTCTTTGGAAACTGGGAAGACAAGTGCTGCATTTGTAGCTGGTCTAATGAATACCCTTTCACTTGGTCTGCTCAATGATGATAGTGCTGTTGAGTCAAAAATAAAGGAAATTACCTCTATTTTGATATATTTGATCGCTTCACCTTGCAGAAATATGCCTCCATAATCAGTGTAACATTTCTTCCATGCAGTATTTTGTGGCAGAGCGTGGAAATAATAACAGCTGACACTGCAGTGGCCTTATTCTCCAAAACTGCCATCCCTATTTGGCAGATTAAATCACACTTACATAACTTATTTTAAGGTTATTGAGGACCAGACTCCAGTGTTTTTTATTAAAATATTTAATGCCACATTGGTATATGCATTCAAGATATAGACAGGCAGCAGTCAAATGAAATTCCTCCCAGTCTCTCATAATGAAGCAATCATCTTGTTTTCTTTTGGTCCTGCCCTGTTATTTCTCACAGATGCTGCTTTCTCACTCTCCTTCTGTGATAAATGGGACTGTGGGTTGACAGGTGAGAGCTGGTTCTGCCGCAATGTAAATCTAATTCACTATAGCAATGCTGCCAAACACATGGAACAAAGGCTATATTTCCTTACATAGTCTATTCTTCTTTTTCCCCCCTAAGCCGGATGCTAGGTTTTATCTTAGATATACCATCAAAGGGTTGTGTTGGGTTGTATTCTCAAAGTGTCACAAAAGAAACAGAGAATTTTTAACACTCTCAGAGGGTGATAAGCGGTATAAAGCATGGAACTGGCAGGGGCTTAGCAGCATTGGTTTGATGAGACATGTAAGAAGAAAAGGGGATGGCAATGCCTCTTCTTCTTGACACTTAGTACTCATTTGGAGGATTCATTTCCCTGTTTCTGTGGTTCTCCTACTTGTCTCCCATTCCTCTCTCTCATCTTTATTTTCAGTTCTGCTTTTCCAAAACTGTTAAATATGATTATATCCTCATAGTGTGCACAATACACACTTATAATGGGCCTAGAGTCTTTTCATTTTATACTCCTCAAATAATCAGATAACAACTTAGCAGCAAGTTGGTCAAATAACCTAGTTGGTTGTGTTGCCTTACAAAAACAGCTGTTTGTATCAAAGGTATGTAACATATATAACGAAACTTATAACACAGGTGGTCATAAGTTGCCTCTCATTAAGTACACCCACTTACTTCATGTTGACTTCTGTCTCGGTGAAAAATAAACACTTGATATATTATGCTCATCAATGAACTAGCTTTCAAACAAGTGCAAAAACAATTTGCAGTATAGATTGGATAAATCACAGAAGACAGGACAACCAAATGGCAGTCACGGGATGCATGCCTTTACACAGCTGGCGGTCACAAATCAGCCAGAAAACCAGCCAGTCAATAAAACACAGACAAGCCAAGCAATCAACGAGCTGGGTAGTTCCTATCCAGTAATGATTGGATTAGTCACAGGAGAACATGGTTTATAAAAGCCACTGTAACAGCTGCCCTCAGAGTGGTAATGTCAGACATTCCTTCAGTTCCCAGTAAACCCTGACACTTTGTCCTAAACAACCTCTAAAGTATATAAAAGAAAAAGACATCACTATAATTGTAGCCTAACAGATGTTATAGTTGATCTTAATTAAGTATGCATTCACATTTAACTGCTGGAGAGGGCTGTAGGCGAAACACAAAAGAAGACAGAACAATAGACTTGGTTAGATTATTCGTTATTGCAGGGTGGAACACTATAACAATCGTAACAGGTTTAACAGCTTATGTGTATGGGTACCATATCGAAAGACAATTACAATAATCCTCAAACCACCAACAAGTACCCGAACCTTAAGTGGTTTTATTTTCATTAACCATTTTCAAGACCTGTGAGCACTTGTTAAGTGATGTCAGTGAAAACAAATACGGTTAGTTTGGCGGCTATAAGTTAGTTAGTTTGTTCTATTTCTCAAACTAATTTTTACTGAATTAACTAAAGCTGAACATCACAGAAAATAGATCTCCCACAGCCTTCATAACAGAAATATTGTAATCTATAATGGATTTCAAGCAATTATACTTTCTTACGCAAGAGGAAATGGAATTTGTTAGATAAACTAATTTAGAAGCCACATACCCTCAAATTTGAAGTTTGGTGGATACATTTCCTTATTTTTTTAGAGATTGGGTTCAGTGTTCCATCTCGAATTACTCTGGTTGTGATCCAACAAAATTGTGGATTGGAGGAGCATATGGATTGAGAAGGAGTTTTACTTCATGGGGTGTCTGGGCTCCATCGCCCCAGGGACAGGGTGAGGCCTGAGACATCTTGAAGCTCCTAAAAAACATAACATTGAAAAGGAGCCCTTTGAGGTTGTTTCAGGCATCCAGTTAGGGTGCCTTCCTGTGGAGAATTCCAGGCATGTCCAACTGAGAGAGAAACCTGGAGCAGACCCGGAACATGGGCCGGATGACATATCCCATCTGATCTGGGATCCCCCATGAATAACTGGGCTGCTGAATAGCCAGCAAGACAAAGGGCCCCTGATATATTTGGGTTGGTGGACAAAATCAGTATTTACAACATGAGCAGAAGGAAACTGGCTGTGAAGTTTTGTTTCTACGAGTTTAGTAACAGTGTTTAGTGCAGTTTTTTTTTTTGCTTGGTTTTTGATGACTATGAAGTTTATGTGATCAAAAAACACAATCCATCTGGATAGCCCATTTCTTTTCTTTTGTTAATTAAACACAAATAATATTTGCAAATGCAAACGGTGGGCAACTTGCCATCAACCAGCAGGAGAATTACAACTGTAGACAACTTCTAAGTGGATAACAAATAAAGAGAGCTGTGAAGAACAAACCACCATCTGTCTCATCTTGCCAACCATCCTGTAGTGTTGTATTGATGAGCACACACAACCTGGAGCTGGAAATGAGAATAAATAACAACAACTATCAAACTGAGTTTGGCTTGTTTTTTAACAAGCAGTCTTTGACAGTCACAGATTTATACTCTTTACAGGAGTCATGCTGTTGTCTCTCAATGCCAATTAACACAGGTCTATTAATGGCATGAACACTATAAACGATGGCAATGCACAATGCAAAGTTCCTCTGACAAGGTTGGGAGATATTTTAACAACAGAGGAAACTGGTAGCAATAGTGCTCTGTACACATTAACTTACAGAATATTAACCCAGATTTGATCTGCTCTGCTTGACTAAAATGCAAGTAAAACCATTTACAATAACAGCAGGTCAAGAAACTAATACTTAAAGGATTAAATATGTCCAGGTTTTTATGTGCAATTTTACAATAAAGCAAAGACAAAAGAAGAGATTCAGTAAGAAAAGTCAACTAAATGACACATAATGACAAACAATTTCAGAAATCTTTAGTGTTTCCATAATATAATGTTAATATATGTTTTATAAGGATTTTGAACTTGTTGAACTATTCCAGATGGAAACAGGTTTGTGCCCAAATACTTGTAGATTTTAAGAAGCTTTACAAGTTTGTTGGAGGTATTTGGAGGAGAAAACTGCACTATATCCTCACAGGGAGCCAAACATGACCAGAAGTAGTACTTAAACATCTTAAGTCCTGCTTGACTGGCAGGCTCCTTCTGTTGGTCATCCACAGCAATGCTCACAGTAAACAACTTGACCTGAGGTCTAACTCACTTCTCCCCACCACTCCATCAATGACACAAAGTAACTGATAGGATGTTGATGGAAAATAGAGGAAAGGAAATGAGACCAGACAGAGAGAGAACAAATTATGCAGGAAGAAAGTAAGAGAGGACAGAGAGATACCGAGCAAGGAAAGCTATCATTGGCAAAAGCAGAGACTGAAAGAGCTTGAGAAACAGAGAGGAGGGACTGAATGGGCAACAAACAGGAGAGGAGAGAGGATATGGATTAAATTGTAGCTGTGAATGCTTAGAAGGGGATCCTAGGGTTAGGTTTTGAGCAAACTAAAAGTTCCACAATAGTCTAAAATAAATGACACACTGAGAGCACTACCAAAGACTATTATTTAACAACATTATTGCTAAAACAACATGTAGCAATAATGTTGTGTGTGCCCATATCAGACTATGTATATGCATGGATACCTATGCAACTGTGCAGCTTACAGCTTTCACACACCTTCACAAAACCTTTTTCCCATTTCCTGCCAGGTCACTAAGAGATGGCTGACACTCAATTTAACAGTTTGCCCCTGCCCCAGGAAGATCCCGTGAATGCATGTACTGCAATGCACACACTTTTGGACTGCTTAAACCAGATGAGGCAATGGTGGCTATGTGTAAAGCAGTGAATACAAAAGCATCAGATATAGCAAGCAGCATTGAGAGAGACTGCAAGCTTTGTAGGCAGATGAGAGGGCAGGGTGAATGACGTGACAGGCCGATTCAACAGCTTACCATGGCAATCCTGCTACTCACCACTTCCTTTTGCAGCCTGATTTTCTCAGTCTAATGTGCCTTTTCCTTTTCTCTGTCTCTTCAGGAACCGCCTGACTATAGACTATGCTTGTTTATCTTTTCCTAATTCCATTTGGTCACTCCAATCTCTCTCGCCAGACAGATCATTAGGATTAGGGCTCTGACACTGCCTTATCCCATCAGATGCTGATCGGCCACAGTGGCTGAGTAAACAGAAAATGAGCCCCAGGATAATACTGCCTGTACCTTACATCAGACGAAGATTGAGGGGGAGAGAGGCAAGTGAGAAAGAGAGAGAACTGCCAACGCTTTTTGGACACTGCTTTTCAGACTTTAAGTGACAGTGTTGTGCTGTTGCAGAAAGATCTGCTTTATTCATGGAGATAGTAGTAATCCCAGCCATTCAGGTCTCTCTTCATCAGTATAAAGAGAAGAATGAAATTGGAAGATTTTCCAGTGAAACTACAGCATGATTTATTTGCTTGCTTTATCATTTGTTTTTCATTGGTTTAATGTCAGGAAAGCCTGCTAAAGCTACTAAAGTACATTTTCCCTTACGTCACTTTAAAATTAATGCAGTCCTTTTAACTGAATAATTTATAATCTATGCTATCTTGTATTGTATTATGTTGCAGAGGCTGCAGTTTTATTCCAAATGCACTGAATTCATCCTAGTGCAACAGCACACCAATCAGAATACAGTCATGTCCAAAAGTGGCCAATTTTTCAAAGAGCTTTGAGTGAAACACAAAAGGTTTAAGATTATTGCTAAATGATGTCAACCATGCAAACAGAAAACAGGACCAAGATGCAGCTCATGATGTTGTTGTATTGGCTATAAGAAGTCCTCAGAAGGAAATTTAGGACCACTGTGTTGCCTTTGTTGCATTCTTTTAAATCTTGCTTATGATAAAGTAATAAATATACCACTGTATGTGTGGAGCTTGAGTTTTTGCTAAGTGTATGAAAGAAATTTTAAATTGGTACCAAAGCACACACCCATTTATCTCTGTCTCTATCTGAGAGAATAAACTCAGCCTAATCCATAATTTTCTAGTTGGACTTTTACTATGGATAGTCCTTTAAATGCAATGTAACGCATTTTTTTCTGCAACTGAGTTCTCAGATGCGACTTTCACATCAAAAAGTTGCAACAAGTAGGAAATCTCTCACAGACATGACCACTCTCTACTAGCTACTAGGCTTCCATAAAGCGAGTGTACTTGAATAAAGTCCTTAGAAATTTTCAAAATAATGAGTTACCCCTAGCAATAGCAACTGTTATAACTTATTTTAAGCCATTTCATCTGTATCGTAACAAAACAAGGACATGAAGTCAAGATGGTCATCTTGAGTTGAAATTATTAAACAAGTAAAACTGAAAGTGGGCTCTGCTGGTCTGCACATGTGAGACAGGCGCAGGTAATGAATGAATGAGCTTTAGTGATGTTGTATACAGATTTTGTTCAACTCTATGCACAGTAATCATGAATAAAATGGGTCTACAATGACATACAGGGAGAGCACAGTGTAATTACAGGACATTGTACCTCCCAGCTGTGTCGTATGACTAATGTAGCCTCACAACCGCAGTGCCAGCCACTGGTCTAGTTTAGCTCTAAGAGGTAACTATCCAGCCATGAGCCGCGAACAGATGTAAGCCTGTGTGCAAACATTTCTAAATGTTTCTACTGCTTGGAGTACACTGACATCAGAACATACTGCATACATGTAAGTGTGATGCAGTTGAGTGTGTGTCTGATCTAGTTTGGCTTATAGTGCAAAATTGCCTCTGTACCCTATGTATTTAATATCTTATAGTGCAGGTTCCAAACTATTGAAATATTTAATATCCATGGCCTTAGCTCAAAGCACTTATTGGCCCCAATGCTAAGTGCTACTGGCCAACCTTCATGTGTTGCTGTCTTTTGATAATCAAGGTTTTTTACTTGTTGTTTTGCTGAATGTACTTTGAAATCTTCAACATTCTCTCATAGGACATATATATATATAATATATTATAAATTGTATATATATATAATATGATCAGTTAGTTACATAAAATTTACACACTACCAGAGGGTAAAATATGAGGTATTCATAATTTACAAAAGTTGACAGAGATATAAATTTTGAGCTCCAACCACCTAAGTAATCACCTGGTGTCAATACAGCAACAGTGGAAAGATATTTTTCTTGTTTGTCGTTCTTTGCTGTTGTTTCGAGAGATGCTGATTAAATAAATTAACTGATCAGTCAATAAACGTTGGGAACTGTTGGCAGTTATATTGTTTTACTGAACCCAGTTGTCACCATCACGCATTATCAGTGACACGGTTCTTTAATCATAACACAATATCTTCCCAAAAAGTCTCAGTCTGGCTGACATGCACGCCGCGCTGTATCTATACAAACAATGTCACGGCGGCTTTGTCGATAAAGCAAAGGGGAAACATAGGTAATTCAACAATATCACATCACAGATACCTCTACAGCGATAAACATTTGCATTGATGATGGGCCAAAACAGATTATGCTTGGAGGTAAGATCACAACAAAAATTCAAAGGTCTTTTCTCTCTTTAACATGAAACTGTAAGATACTGGCTGGACATATAAACATGTAAAACAAAATGACAGACTTCTTTTTTACAATTGCCTCCTAAAAGGTCAATGCCAAATGTAATTTCGCTGACATCAGCTTCCTCCATGGGATCATGTAAAGATCTTTTTTCGTATGACTGAAAGTTTGAAAAATTGTCAAAACTGTTAACAGCCAGTACATGTAATGGAGCTCATATGTCACGAAGATCATGGAAAGTGAATATTTCTTATTCAGCACAAAAGTCTACCAGCAAAACATTACAAAACATCTTATCACTCAGGCTGAGCAGTGTTGCACTGCCATCTCTGCTTTTGACCCTCAGCACCACTGATGGGTGTGTGGTTGGGTGTGGTCTGTTAGCAAATGAGTTACACTTGGTCCACTAACAGTGATGTCACAGGTACTGACACACCCTGTACACTTTTACATCACGACTGGCGTTAGCAGTTAAACTACCCAAGGACAAGATCTTCACCTAATGTTGAGTTGTTCCTTAACTGCCTCTAACACAAAACAGCAGTATCTCATTAAATGCATACTCTTTTTAATTCAAAAGATTTTTGAATTTTAAATTCCTCATTAATCTCAAGCCATGAACCCATACTGCTCTAAATAAACCATTATTGGATCACCAATTCAAACTAGGCCAAAACCATCAATCTACACATTTACTGGATATTTCATCACAAACACTGCAGCTGTATCTTCTGTGTATTTGCTGCTGTCTCCTTGACAATGGGAAGAGCACTGTGAAAGCCCAATCAAAACTGAAGTTGAAATGTATATATTCTGCTAAAAAAGTCCTAGTAATTCATCATCATCTGATCAGTCTACTAAAATAGAGCACTTTAATAAATGAAGTAGCCCAGGATCTTTGACTGACAGTACAGATGTATGTAAGCATGAATATACCTAGTTTAAATGCTCATATGTTGCTAGAAGATGACTGAAAACCTTTTGAGAATATCAATTCAAAGTGCTGCATCATGAGAAGCTGCAAGTTCAAAAGAGTGTTTCCATTTGTCTGTGGAGATTTCAACATCCAGGTCATGGTGGTTACCAGGCACCACTGAAACAAGGGCAACTCAGCCTTCGATGAGAGATGAAATATCCAAGTATCTATATAACCAAGTCCAACTGTCCTTGACACATTGTATGGACCAGCGCACTTTCGAGAAATAGATGTGAATTGGAGATGACTATACACAGTATTTAGAGTCACATAGCCTGCAAATATATATGGATACTACCGATGTTAAACATGTCATAACATAAATTCACTCAGTCACACAGTCTATTAGCATTAGGTTACAGTCACTGTACTGCTGACTACTTGTATGAATGAAACTGTCCCTTTGTTCTGTGTGTAGTTTGGCTTATGCATGTAGACAGAGAAAAATCTAAAATCACCAAGTTATCAACTATTGGGCATCAACTGGTTCCACCCCTGCCATAAAGGATTCAAGATCAGGTTTTCCATCCCTTAATTCCTGGGTACACTGGACGTTATATGCTGTAATGTTCTTTATATAAAATTGCAGGACCAACATTTTACACCTCACTGGCAATGCCTGGGCAAATGGTATAAAAGTGATGTAAGAAGTGGTAGAATACGTCGAAAAATTGTCCCATCTTGTAACGCCATATTACTGTTCAGGTAAATTCAGTGTGAATGTTCTGTCTATTTAAATGCAATCTGTAAC
>BRZM01001996.1:3228-14814 GCA_033238685.1 Lates japonicus
GTTTGATAATTATGGGACATGGCATGGACAGAACATGCAAGACGGCTCATTAAACACTCGGGAAGGCAACAACTACTTTTGGCGAAACACCTGTTGGGCACACTGTTTGCGTGCTTTGGCTGCTGCGTATGTTTGTGTGTGCTGACCAGCACAGCTCGATACAAATGAATATGCTGAAATATGGGTCACACACACTGCCTGGCCACACACACGCCACAAAGACAACGGAGTCGTTGCAGTCTTTTAAATATGGTAACCGCCTTTACAAAGGGATGAAACAAAAGCACCAACTGCTGCGCCCTTCACCGTGTATGCGGCTGTGGGGTTCTGAAACACAGAGGCGGGGAGGCAAAGAGGAGGAAGATGAAGAAGCCGCGAAAACGCCAAACAGTATAACAGGAGAGATAACCCTGCGCCTTCGTGAAGAAAAACAGCTGACTGAAGTGAACGGTGTCTTTGAAGGTAGTTTTAATATTGCATTCTCTTTACACTTACACTACCAGTACATAACAGACAGACCATCGCTTGTAAAACACGCTCGGTGATGATTCGTTTCTCTTTTCTCTGGGGACATGGGTTAGCTCAATTTCCAGTTTAGTTGTTAAAAATTGAAAATAAATATGCATTTTAAGTTCCAATGTTTAACTTTATTTGTGCTGCTGGGTAAACTGGTGTTTTCCTACAAAGAAACCAAGGTGAACTCTTAATGAGCATGGTCAATCACCATCATTCCTCTCTATCTATATTTCTCACTTTGCCTCATTGGATCAGGCTCCTGATTTTGGTCTTGAAGTCAAACTCATTAAGTTGTAGGCCTGGCTTAACACCTGAGCAAATTAAGCTAATTAAATGGGGGCTTTTGAGCACTAAATTCAACCCTGACATTGAGTGCAGGTGGATATATATACAGTACCTTTGGCTTCTTCTAGGAAACACATATCTGAACTGGGGTTTGCTTTTTTATTCTATATTTGAAAATAGTTTTCCTTGTTTATAGAGCAATATTATTCCAACATGACAGTTAAGTTATTGTTAATCAGCGGTTTTGCCGGATTAAAGTCATTTGTAAAAAAAAAAAAAAAGGCAGGTATTGTTCTGTTTCTTACTGCACTGCTGAGAGCCAATAATGTGTTTTGTCTGTCTGTCCCTTAACTTTCATGTACCTGTATGACACTCCCATGCCACTCTCCAAGTGCACTCTATTAAAGATGTAAATCACAAAACGGTGCAGGCAGGATTTCTCCATGATCTACCATAACATAATGACCACTGTGAGCAGATTGAGTGAATAACATTGATCATCTCAATCACGCACAATGTTGCGAACCTTTGAATTCCTAGCATTCATTTGACATTACTTTTGTCAAGTACCACCCACCTAGGCTATGTCAAACCAAGCACACACCCTGTGTGGCAACGCCAATATCGGGGGCGCCTCCCTCAACTGGGATAATGTTCCCACTTGCAAAACACTCCAGAAATGTCTCAAGGAACACAACAGAGCCTGACCTGGGCGTGACTCCCAGATCCCAGTCAGTTCAATCTATGGGACCTGTCTAATGTGCATAGATTACCCTCCTTTGTGAGTAGCTCTGACCTGTTGGGGCTTGGTTTGGGATCTCTGGTCTCCTGCTGGCATGTCTAACTTTGAGACGTGGCAGTCCTTTTCGGAGTGCTAACAGTTCTGGATAGGAGCTCATGAATCAACTGACTTCTGGATCATCCCACAGATGGAATGAATTTAAGTTCAAAGTCCAAGAGCCGGGGTCAACACCTTAGGCTCTTTATGCGTGTTCCTGGAGACATTCTGGGCGTTTGTGGTGTGGTGGGGTAGCCACTACTACAGGAGGCCCCTGACATTGGGGCTGACTGCGTGGAGACTGTGTGTAGTTTGTGACAATATTTAGGTGGGTGATGCATTGACGGTAATGTCACATAGATATCAGGACCAAGGTTCCTCAACAAGGCTGTGTATGAATGATGCGATGCCATCACCAGTGGCTCGCTAACTATTATAGTTGATCTGTGTATATAAAACTCAGCTGCTTTCATTAAAAACTGCTGTCATACAGATTAACCACTTAGATTAAACCATTCTAGACAAAAATGGCGAAAAAATAGATGATAATAACCTCCGCTGACTGACTGGCATGGTATACTCACAATATCTACATGGCAATATTTTTGAAAGTCTAAGCAACTGAACAGAGATAACAATATTATGTAACCAATATTATTATTATCTGTTCATTCTATGTATTTTTAATAAGATTTTAAATCTATTTACTTTTTGTAAATCAGATAATCACTAGTTCCCGATGTATGAGCATTTGATCATTGAAATTGCAAAATGCAGGATGAGACTTCCTCTGTGCACTACTTTGAAGATGACAGAACATCAACAACAAATGTGCCTGATCAAGCGCTTTTGCTAGCTTTTGAATGCTTTTAGAATTCAAACAAAAAGTCAGGGCTATATCAGGACTAGTGTAATAATTAACTTGCCACACTTACAGAAAGCTATAATAGTGATGTGTACTATTTAAAATGAAGCCAGCAGTAACTGTGTAAGATAAATTGACCACAAAACATGGTCTTGTTCTATATAAGACACTGAATGACTCAAACTTTGAACACAGCATTTCCTAACACTAAAATGGCTTCTTTGCCTTCAGAAAGGGTTTAATTGGTAAGAATGCAACATAAATCTAAATCTGTCAAAAATAAAATGTTTTTTAAACCTGAACTTCGAGAGGAAATTGTGTGTGTGGGTGTGTCTGAAACCATATGCCTTCATTTGCCTCTATCCAGTTAGTATAAGTAATGACAGAAGTCTTCACTAAAATACCTTCAATTGAAACTGTCAAAGTTTGCAAAACAGTGTAATTTAAAGAATACACCACCAAAAATCCGTTATTATTAGCTGCTCACCCTGAATTAGCTAGGAATGCTCATCACTCCATTAAATGGCACTTTGTCGTTGTCTGGGAGCAGATATTGGGTTAGTTGGAGCCTCCTCACAGTTGGCTCGGTAGGCTGTTATCGTGTCTTTATCATCATGGTTTACACCAATAACACTGCAGTACCAGGGTTGAACACAAAGTGACGATTGGGATTTAAGGAAAGAACGCTGGTTTTGGTATTGAAAAAATGACTGCCTAAAGTAGCAACGCGACTATAAGGTTTGAAATGAAATAAACATCACCACTGTCACCTGACTTCTCTGTAACATGTAGAATTACTACAGGTCATTGGAGTTTTTCTTCAGGCGCTTCGCGAAAACGCCAGCAAAGCTGTGGATATGGGACTTCTTTGTTTTCAAGGGGCAGTATTCACATTCAAAGTGCCTGCTCCGCGGCTGTTTTGCCAGCCTACGACTACTTAGTTTTGATGTGGATGGATGATGCCCAGTGGGACCTGGTGGGGAATCTGGAACTTTAACTGCAAGTCCGTTGAGAACAATCAGGATACACTCACACACACCTAAATTTTGAATGCACATTTACACCCTAAGACTCTTGCTGTGCATGCATGTGTGTATGTGTGTGTGCCAGAGAGAGAGAAAGAGAGAGAGAGAGATAGAGAGAAGAACTTGGAGCTCCACAGAGACAATAAAACATCAAAAAGAGCTTTCCGTCAAAGAAGATTACGTTAGATACAACACTGATGGGATGGAAATCTGGGCAACATTTTCCTCTTTTTTCATCATCAAAAGATTATGTTTTCTGAATAAAACACTCCTCTCCCCAACCCACCCCCACTCACACACACTTATTCAGCGCAGAATGTAGTTCTCTCCATAAGGCCTCTCACTATCTGCATCTTTCTCTGACATATGGAATATAAAATCTGATGAGTTCAAGGAATCAGGCATCCTGATGTGTGTTGGGATTTGATTAACAAGTAGCTTAGATTCATGTCGAATCATGCTCTCTGCTGTTGTAAATTTGATTTAGTTTACTGTGAATGTGACACATGAAAACATCAGGAAATTGGACTCTGGACTGCGTATGTCTGTATGTTTTGTTTTGTTTAACCGATTTGCACTGAAAGCTGATTTTTTTTTTTTTTTACCTATGGAGATCAACTGATTTTTCGCCAATATTTTTGTCCATAGACCACATAATGGTTGTTGTGTTTTCCATTGCAAGAAGACAATGCTGTTCCCTCTGGCTTAAAGCAATTAGGGTTCTCTCATAGATCCAGATGTCGATAGCTCAGCGTCTGTATTTATCAAGCATCTCAGAATTGGAAATCACTTCTAACTGGCCAAAGATTCTGATGCCTTTCTTTCTTAGACATAACAGCATTTTATCAACTTTCTTAAAGTAAGAAATCACTGTTATTTCTGCTGATATTTAGAAGAGCTCCAGAGGTGTTCTAACCTATTGGAGTTGCCAGGAGATGGTGTTTAGCCAGAGATATTCTGTGAGAGGAGACAGAGTAAGCTGAATGATGCCAGTATGCAAACTGAAAGGTAATATTGCAACACAGATTAACTGTTTTGTATGAATTGCCTGGGAGCAAATGTGCTGTCCCTGCTGAAACCAATGTCATCACACAGTGACATTTTTTGGTAACAGGGAAAATGCACCTGTGCAACACATGATTTTGTGAGAACCAACATGTTTGGCTAGCATGACTTTTATCATGATTATACACATCATGAAGACAATTTGAACACAGGTATGTCCCACTGACTGGATATCAGCTGCATTATGATCATATGTAAAGCCAGCATAGTTGCATGTTCCGTGATTCTAATAGATGGCATAGGGGTTAAGATAGCAACACAAAAGATAGCTGACTGGAAATAACATTATATCCACAACACGCGATCATGTCACATTATGCTGCTACTTCTTGTTTAAACATCAGTGGGGTTGTAGATTAATTTACTTCATAAATAAGTTTCTTCCAAGAACCAGTAACATCAGGTAACATAACAGACGGAAATCCAAGGTGCTTTGATGCAACTGACCAAACAGCTAAATAATTTTCTGGACAAGACATTTTTTGGGCAGCAGATAGATATTGCTTTATAGATCAGGAGCTAGGCTACAGTGTATGAGTCTGCAGGCCACTGAATATATGTCTATATACCTTTTTTTTTTTTTTTTTTTTAGCTTTTATTAGTTTTTTATTCATTGACAAAATATTTTATTCATTTTATCTTTATTTGTCAAATCTTACTTTTTATTTAATTTTATTCTCATTTAGTGATGAAAAATCTGTCATTGAATTTGACTGAATTCAATTTATTTATATAATGCCAAATCACAAAAGACGTTATCTCAAGGCACTTTTCATATAGAGGTCTAGACTGTACAATTCCCACCATGAGCAGTGGCAAGAAAAAAAATTCCTATTAAGAGGCAGAAACCTCAAGCAGAACCAGACTCAGGGTGGGCGGCCATCTGTCTCGACCAGTTGTGTCATCAATAAATATTATTCATACAACTTTTCTCAACAGCTGTTTTGACATGAAGCTGAGAGTTTGACCACATCAGCATCAGCATTCACACTTGATCAGGATCAGGAAAAAAAGAAGAAACTCTTGAATCGTTTCAAGTTTGAGAAGACCTTGAAAACTAGATTGTGGTGAAATATATTTGCAGAACAGCAGAAGCATCAGACAGCACAGTACAGTTAATTGGGTTAATAAAGAACCTGCTGATTAGTGATTGGCATCATGCAGTGAACATAAGGGTTTGGGAGGGTTGCTTGAACTTTATGAATTTTAAGTTGGGAAGTGAGAAAATATGAAGTATGATGGACAGAAGCCAGGGGGCTGACCCAAGGTGGTGTAGTGAGTGTTCCTGATTTAATTTTTGCAAAGATCCATTAATCAGATTTATAAATTAATTAATAAACTTACCAGTGGACGAACAATATTTTGGAATCTGACAGGAATGCTACATTCCCTCAGTAATTCATGAAATGATATGTTGCCTGGCTCATACGTTAAAGTCACTGACATGAAATTACTAGCACTGTCCTGTAAATCACTGGGTTGTGAGATAAAGTTGTTGCTTTGCTGAAATGAAAAATCACAAGACTTTAACTAAAGTGGAGAATAGAGCCAGATGAGGGTTACAGGCCTCAACAGGTACAAACACCTTTAGACATGGTCAGATCATGTCGTTTGATAGGGATGGATACCGGCAACGGCCTATTACAGATGAGCTGCTGCAGCAGTCAGTATCTGTGTATCTGTACATTATTCATTAATTCTGTTAGCCCTTTTCTGCAGTAGCAGCTTTGAGTCTATTTCAGCCTGATTTTACATATCTCTGTTTAATTCTTAATAACTTCTGAAACATCACAGAACTATGGTTCAGTGTTTAAATTGAACATTACATATGTACCATTAGTATAAGCACAAATTACACAATGAAATTGATTTCCATGAAAATACAGAACATAGAATGCACTTAATTTTGTTTGTTTGTTCATTTTGCTGCTAACCTAATAAAGTATGAATGTGTTCTGATGCCCAGAAAAAAAAAAAAAAAAAAAAGACAAGTTGACCTCAAGTCAAACTATTCCATGGCAGTCGTTATTAATATCAATAAAATGGTAATGATACCCATCCCTGATGTATGATCTAGTTTGTGTGAAGGCTACTGAAATAGATTTTAACACATTAAAAGTTTGCTTACTGGTGGAGCAGAACTATAAGTATCTCCCCCTCACTGCTCTAAGAACCTAGTCTGAGTTTTTAGAGCCGTCCATCTGAGAAAGCCAATGTTGAACTGGTTCCAGGAACAGTCAAGATTGACTATCTGCTCCGTGTGCTGCTTCTTAGTTGGAGGTGGAGGATGAGTACATGTTGAGTCTGTACACATCATTACCACTAAAGTTATCTTTTTAGATATTCACTTGCCAGTTTCAATTTGGCTGCTCATCGTCCAACTTTATTTTTGTCTGTAATCCAGCAACATTTTCCCCATTTTCCTCTGTCGCACACATTTTGGAAAACCTACAGTACATATTTGAGTGTAATGAGTCTGCCAGGGTCTTTAACAAATACAATGTTACACTGTTAAGCCTTTTTTTTTCCTTTTTTGATAAAAACAAGTTGCGGTCTTTAGTAACACGGCAGTGTGATCTTTGCAAGCACTGGCAGCCATACTCTGAAAAACTCCAGACAAACCCCAGTTGAGTATTTCACATTGTTGCTATGCACTTTGGCATCTGATATTATTTTAGCAGCATTATACAAGCAGGGTGACAGCTTTTTGCTTCCTGCTGTATCCTGAGGCAGGATGACTCATGATCTGGCAAAGAGCAAAATATATCAAGCCATGATCAGTTTTTACTCCCTGTCTTAAATTTTGCAAATCTGGCAAATGTGCCAAAGAACAAATTCTGATAACAATATACAATTACTCAAGAATGCATCAGATGTTAGTCCATAACACTATAATTGTTATTATTATCTTAAAGCTGCCTTGGAAACAAGCACAGTGTCTGCTTTCACTATCCAGAAAAACTGAATTTTCTAACCTTTTCCCTTTCATGTATGGCCTGATTTTATTGCTGTAACCATGATTTTAATGCATTCTGTCCCATGATCAACGGACAAATCTCTGGGTGTGATAAACTTCTCTGGTGGAGATAGCTGAAGCTTGCTTAGCAGATGATTGTGAAACAGCTTTAAAAAGAGTTTCAATACAGCAAAACAAGGAAGCGACTGAAGAAATATTACCTGGGAAAAAGAGTGCGGTAGATGAGGAGTCAGGGAAGGGATCAAGGAAATGAGGGCGAGAAAGGACAGAGAGAAAGTGAATTAAGAAGAAAAAGGGAAAAGAAACAGCTGAGATGAGGTGAAATAGAATGGTAAAAGAAAGAAGCAGGAAGGCAGGGATGTTTCTGGAAAGGGGCAGAGAATGGAAGACGTGTGTGTGTGTGTGTATATCTGTGTGTGCTCATTTGTTTTCCCTTCAGTGTGAGAGCAGAAGACAAATTGACCATATGGATAAGAGCAGACGGTGGCCAGGTTGTGCTAAGAAGCAGTTAGTTCTACCACATTGTGTTGTTTGGCAGTAGGCCTAATGTTTAGCACACTGGGAACTGGCTATCCAGTGAAAACAAGCAAACTATGACAGTGTCAGACTTTTTAAGGCTTCTAGGATGCTGCAAGGTGCATTCTGGCACAGTTTGGTCTACTAGAACTGCAGAGCAATGGCTGCATGCAAATGGATTATGATAATGTAATTCCATAAAATGCTATGCAGAGATGCCAAAACAAACATGGATACTTTTGAAATGTGATCAGTGTTGGTATGAGATAATCCAGTGGACTGTATTTGTATTGTTCTGACAGCAGATAAAGTCAGGTGCGCTGACCACTGCAGAGCTGCACACATACATTTCAAATCATCAGTGGATCTTATTCAGACTTTTTTATTTATTCTTTAATCATTAATTGTAGCTTTAGAAATGCTATAAGTAATTTATCACCATATATATATATATGGTTTATATATGGCATTGTTTTTTCTTTGCTTAAATACAGCCCAAGATCTACTGATCTCACACTAAACCTGGCCGATGCTTTAAAATGTATTGCAGTGAGCACTGTGCCAAATTGGAAGTAATATAAGAGTGGTTGCCTTCTATTAGAGGGGCATTGTATTTGTCAACGCTGGCAGCATCAGGTTCTAATAACTGTCATATTGCCGAGTCTTTGCCGGCTCAGGGGCAGCAGGCAATCTTCACCCTGTACTACTGCATCGGCATTGGATCGTAATTGGTCCTCATACCCACATGTGTGCACATGTCTGCATGCAGTATTTGAATGTGCCAGTGAAATGGAATCACACTAGGACACAGTCGACAGCTCATTGTGATAATAAGTGTCACCAGATCTGTGTATAAACACACACTGATTCAATTATTTCATCCCTGCTGGAAAAAAATAATAATAATCCACAAACTCATTCTTTTTGATTGTGCAGATTTTCTGTGGGGAAATGCCTCCAGGGCAATACAGTAAGAAATGGAATAACCTAAATTTGTATGCTTGATACATGCACGCTCTCGCTTTTAATTTAGCAAGAGTCAATTTGAATTATATCTCCAAGGTTTAGTCTGTATTCAGTAAGTGGAGGGTGGGAGTTGGTGGTGGAGGTCAGAATTGGGGGTCTAGGGGTTGGGGGGCTGGGGGGGTCTAACAATACCCAGTCTCATTTGGTCAAATTTGTACACATTACAAAATAAGAAAAATGGACATCTCTCTGTTTTGCTTTTGTCTGCAGGCTGAATTATTTCATTTTCTGATAAAGCAATTTTAGATTTATGTCAGGGTATATTTAAGTGTCACTGTGATAGAAGAGAGAAAAGGAGAAATGGGGACACAGAAAGTGGACTATTGAAGATGGAGCAGGGAACAGACATAGAGAAAATAGAGGGGTGTAAATTAATGCATTATTATACATTATATGGATATGAACAAATGTGCTCTGAGTAGATGAACACCATGCAGTTTTTTGCGGCAATAGTGACAGAAACACACAGAAATGTATACACATTGGAACTCAGACCCACTGCAGTTTGCCTATTGCCCTCAGGTTTGAGTCGACACAGCCATTATCCACCTACTTCAATGAGCCCTTTCTCAGCTGGACAAAGCAGGCAGCACTGTGAGAATCACGTTCTTTGATTTCTCCACTGCCTTTACCACACTCCAGCCTGTCCTGCTGAGAGAGATGCTTCAGAAGATGCAGGTAGATGCTTCCACAGTCTCCTGAGTTACTGACCCTCTGAGAGATAGAGAACAGTTTGTCTGAATGGGTGTTTAGCAAAGCAGGAGCTCCACAGGGGACTGTCCTCTCACCTTCCCTCTTCACCCTGTAAACATCTGGCTTTAAATGCAACTCTGGGTCCTATCATTTACAGAGGTTTTCAGATCTCTGGTTATTCTGGTGTGTGTCAGCAGCGACAGGAATAGTGCAGACACTTGGTGGACTGCTTTGTGGCGTGGTGTGGGCACGACTACCTGATCTTGATTGTGGCCAAGACAAAGGAGATGGTTGTAGACGTCAGGAGGACCGGGACTATGTTAAACACCATTTCCATGCTTGGAAAGGAAATTGAGGTGGCGGAGAAGTACAGATACCTTGGATTCACCTTGACAACAGACTGGACAGGAAATTCGGGATAGAGGCTGCCTACAGGAAGGAACAGAGTAGATTCCAAGTCCTTTAATGTGCGCTGCAAGATGTTGAAAGTCTTTTACCAGTTTGTTGTGGCCAGTGCAATATTCTTTGTTGTAGTTTGCTGGGGCAGCAGCATCAGAGGCACTGAAACCAAGAAACTGAACAAACTGATCAGGAAGGCTGGCTCTGTGCCGGGGACTTCTCTGGAGCCTTTGGGGTTGGTTATGGAGAGGAGAATGCTGCACAAGCTGACTTGCACTAATCCACAGCGCATGGTATATTATATTACCACCATTATACAGTGTATATTCAGCACATAGCATAGCTATGGATCTATCTCTATTTTCATTTTCTCTTATTAATATTTATTTATGTATTTTTATACTTTATTTAGTCAATTTAGTTATTGTACACACTTGCTATTAGAAACTGAAACCTTCATTACAAAATTATAGAACATTATACACACACACACACACACATATATATATATATATATAAACTATTGTTACCATAAAAATCAATGATGATCACATTCTCTCACTTGTAATCTCAGCTGTCTAAAACCATCCTCAGTGTATAGTCCTCTCATGCTGTTATGACAGACATGTCTGAGCTAATCGTGGCCCCTCGACTTTTGGTTGGTGTGAGGGATGGAAAGCAGACCCATGGCTCAGGATTGCAGCAGATTGAAGACTGTGTGTATGGGTAAGGGAGGTCAGACGGGTACTGAGGGGCCAGGTTACTGAAGGAATTATAGGTGAGGAGAAGAATCTTGAATTGTGCTTTTGCCCTTGCATGACCAAGGGGGAGCATGTAGATGGTGAAGAGAAGGCACACCGTGGTTTACTGGTGCAGGGGTGGAGTAGGAGCCTCCTATGGTGACAAACTGTTTTCGGTTAAGACTGAAACCAGGAGAGTGCTGAACCGGTGAGGCCAAGGTAGTGGGATAGACAGGAGGATGGTGTGGGAAACAGTATCAAAGGCTGCAGAAAGGTCCAGGAAGAAGAGGATGCTGATGTGGCCCGGAGTCAGCAGCACTGACACTGCTCTTTCCAAGATTTTGCTGCAGAAAGGAAGATTCGAGATCGGTCCGATGAGGGAGTTTTGAAGCTGGAGGGGACCACTCCAGACTCCAGGGAGGAGTTAATGTCCAGTATAAGGGGGCACAGAGCAGGTGGACATGCCTTGACCCAGGCTGTGAGCATGGGGTCCAGAGTGCAGGTGGGGGCTTTGGCCTGTGAGAGTCACTTGGTGACCTGAGAAGCATTCACAAAGGAGAAGGAGGAGAGGGAGCACTGAGCATATATGAGGGAGTGATGTCCTGAAGCTGATGTATGTATGTAGAGAGGGGGGCAGGTGCCAGAAGCTGCTGATGAATTTAAAGAGAAATGATGTAATATGGCCCAGTGCTGTTCTTAAT
>BRZM01001997.1:0-33082 GCA_033238685.1 Lates japonicus
GCCTCGCATCTCCCTCTGTGGACACACACACACATATCTTGTGAGCTTCATCTTATCTTCAGTTCAGCGTGTGACATTTTGCTGACAGACACAGTTCAGTGGAGATTAGAGCTGCAGCAACTGACAGAAAAAGAATCTGCAGCTGTTTTAATAATCTGTTAATTATTTAAATCAAATGTCAAATGTTTGATTGTCTAGGAGATATTTTGGGTTTTTTTTGGTTGTACAAAACGAGACATTTAACAAGGTCCCTGTGGGCTCTAGGAAATGGTGATAGATATTCTTCACAGCCCAAACAAGTCACTGGTTTAATGGGAAATCTGTAGATTTATCGATGATGGAAATAAACAACAGTCGCAGCCTTTGTAGACATACACTGAAGCTTGTGCAAACACGCTCAAGCTGGATTTATAGTTGTGCGTCCGATCTCACCCACTGATATCTGCAACGCTAGAGATACAAGGATTAGTCTATGAATTAATTAGCAGATCGTTGGCAAATAATTTGATAATCACATAAGCACCGTAGTCGTTTTTTAACACATTTACTGGTTCCAGTTTCTGAAACGTGGAGATTTGATTGTTTCCTTTGCTGTACATTAGTAAACTGAACATCTCTGGGGTTTGGATTGTTGGTCAAACAACACAAGACAAGACACCTGGAGACGTGACTTTGGGCTGTGGGAAATTATTTCCACTGTTTATCTCACATTTCAAAGACAAAATGAATAATCCATTGACTGAGTACATATCTGGCAGATTAATCAATACTGAAAATAATAGTTGGTGGCAGCCTCATTCCCCACAGTAACTATTCACATTCCTTCATTTACTTTGTGATACAGAGCGACAGTGAGCTACAGATTTATAAAAGTGTAATGGTTCATTCCTACAGAGCAGCCATCACGGTGAGCACAAGGTCTGCAGTGGAAATGCTTGGTTAGAAGTTTGTTACTGAAGACGACTGAGAGTCTTTCTTAATGTCCATCGTATCGTCTTCGCTCTCACTCCACCAGCATCAGAATCATGTCTGGGAAAATCACAAGCAGCAGGTGGTATCTCCGAGGACGCTGTAACGCTGATGTGTAGTGACATTTATGAAGAGGTGAAACTCAGTGACACCACAGCGTACAGTGTCTAATCCCTGGTCCTCATTTTAAGGGGTGAGATGGTGGTCAGTTTACTGTCTGGACTGTCATGGTTGCCATGAAGGTGTAATGTGCTGGCCAATGAGGCTCTGACAACAAACTTTGGATCTCAGAGTCCAGTGGAGATTCTTTGTGGATGGTCTGTGTGTACCACGTATACAGCCTAGCCCCTTAACGCATTAACACACACCCAGACACACACTCACCAGCATCTTCTGCAGCTGCTCAACAGTCTGGTTGGCCACACTGATGCCGTTGATCTCCCTGATCTCATCTCCGACATGCAACGTCCCTGAAGGGAAACGAGAGAACAGCCAGAAAGCAGAGAGAGAGAGAGAGAGAGTGAGAGAGAGGAGGGGAAAAACAAATGTGCCATCAAACCTTTTTCCTCTTTACAGAGCTGCACTGTATCTCACTACCCTTTGTTTCCCCATCACAACGATAGCAGAGAAAAGCATCTATTTACCACATGATAAATCAGCTGGGGATTAATTAGCTGAACACTTCAGTCACAATAAAACAGTACACCACGTGTTACCTTCAGCTACAGGAGCAGAGACAAACCAGCTGCTGAAATGTCTCTTTACTTTGGCTTTTTGTTTCCTCGTTATGTGACAATGAAGGAAGAGTTTCTCCATTTTACTGTAACAGCTCAAAACATCCCTGTCCTCCTTCTGCCTCATGCAGATTTAAATGAATATTCATAATAACAGTGAAATTGTTAGAAAACAAATGAGGAGGTGGAGGAGTTTAAATAGCAGGTCTGGGTTAATAATGCCTAAAACCAAAAAGGACAAACTTTGATTTAAAGAGTTTAGATTCTGATTTGATTGGAATAAAGAGGGATATATTTCTACAGCAGACTACTTATCAATGAACTGAATCAGATATACAGTACACTGTGATATGAGTTCTATATTTACTTACATTTATACTTGTATTGTTGTGGAGCTGTGTGTAAGTATTTATTTAATTTTCACTGTTGCTTCTCCTCCTGGGACATTACATGTAGAGTGTGTGATGTGTTGATTAATGTGTCTGAATATTTCCATGAGGGATGGGTCACGTAAACAAAATAAAACAGTTCATTCAGTGATATTTGACGTCTTATTCCAACTGTAACCTACGTTTTAAACTGTTTGATGTTTCTCTTCTGTGAGAGAAAAGGCCTCAGTGATGAAGGCTGATGAAGGATTAATGTGATCTCAACAGGACCAGCGTCAAAATGTTTCCTGTCCTAACAAAGTCTGTTACTCAAAAGCAGAAGTTGGAAAAGAGTTGTCTTACAATCACGGTCGTCCTTTATCAGTGATCCTGCAGCTTCAGGCAAATTAAATTAGGTGAATTAGAGTAAAATTTAAGGCCAGTTCTACAATAACAAAAATCAATTTTGAGATTTTAAAAATGAAATGTCAAAAATAAATAAATAAATGAAATGCCATGAACTTTTTTTTTTTTACATTTTAAGACTTTTTAAGGTCCTATTCTTAGATTTATTAATTCAATGCCTTTTAAGACTTTTTAAGGATCCGTGGGAGCCCTGTATATTCGAGCGAAAAAGGTATTAATAAAGACAGAAAAATGATATCATTTGACACCAGTAGTGGATCAGCATACATGGAACAGTCAGACTGAAAATAGGTGATCTCAGGTGTGATATCAGACAAAGCTGTGTTTGAATTAATAACACTGAGAGGAAATCATGACTTCCCCTCTCCTGTGAAGCCCTGTGGTGGCAAATTACACATTTTACTGAGCACGTTTCTCCGTCCACATTTAGTTCAGCAACCTGAGTCATATTCTAAAGTACACAAGGATGGAAAGCGTACCTTGTCTGTGGATCATGCCCCCATGCATTATCCTTGCAACGATGCAGTGGTTTGAGTCGTTCATCTTCAGCGTGATGCCCTGCACAGATTAACACACAAAGACACACACATCTGGAATCAGTGGAGGAGACGGCACACGAGGTCTTAACAAAAAGCTCCAGAGTCATCTCAGTCTAAAAATGTAGAAACTGTGAACCATTGGCTCGTCTGTGTTCTTCTGGAACTGGACCAGGCGGACTCTGGTGACGTTCTCCAGGTCCATGTCTCCGTTGGTGCTCTCTGGGGAGTCTCCGTTCAGATAGGGCGAGGTGGGTGGAGGGGTCACCCTCAGAGCCTCGTCACTGTAAACCTCGTGGGCCACCACGTCGTGGGCCTGCAACAAGGCCTGTGGTCACACAAGGAAAACATTAGGATGAGTTAGAATGAGGCCTGGACAGTGACTTACCCCTTACCTTAAAGTAGAAAAACTAAAGGATGAAGCTGGAGGTCACTGCTGTTACGAATCCTTTTGAATTTCATTCAAGCAACATCTCAGCTTCAGGATCACTGTGATGGTTCAGTGTAAGAGGGAGAGTGGAGCCTCTGTCGTTCCCTCTCTGCTCCCTGAACACCTGCTGTTTCTCTGTGTAACTGAGCAGAGTTCAATCTCCTAACTGGTGATAGTCAGCAGCTTAAACTGGGAATCAGACCCAAGAGTTCAGACTGATGCTGAACTGTAGATCAGTTAAGAGACTTAGAGTCTTTAAAACCAGAGTTCATCTCTGATATCAGGAAACTGGCCTTAAAGATCCAAGGTTAGAAACAGAGTTTGGTGTTTGTTACAGTGACAACACTTCCCTGCTCCAGAAGGAGGGATCGTGGGTAATATACAGTGTTGGGCGTGTTTCAGTTGGTGGTGGGACTACACAGTCGTTTTGTTTTCTGTACATGAAAAGCACTGAACGGAGTGAATGAGCACTGGTGGCTGCAGGGCACTGCTGCTCCAGTGACGTTACATTTTATTAAGCTTTAAGTTGAGCTTTTATCATTTGCAGGATTATAAATGAATCCAAGTCAAGGTCCATTTTACAGATCATGATCAGCTGTTGTTGAGAATGAGAAATACTGCAGTTTCTAGTTATGAATACTAAATGAATCAACATTAACATTAAGCAGAGCCTAATTAGTGTGGACAGCCATTAGCTCCGACCTGAAAATGAGCTGGCGGCAGAGGAACTGAAATATTGATTGTTCTGACACATGCGCTGGCACACAGCTGATTTTCCTTGATCCAAAACAACTCTGAGCTTAATGAGCTCCACATATTGATCTGATGCAGGCTCTGTTGAACTACAAAAACACAGTTCACTGGTGGTGGTAGAGAGATGTTACAAGTGAGTCTTTTCACTCACAGACAATCTTGGAGCGAGCTCATTAACCGACAGATTAAGGTTTCACTGGACAAGTTATATAATTAATTTGAACTAATTCTAGCTTAAAAACATTTTAGGTGAGCTGCTAACGTTACCAAGTAGCAAGTTAACAAGTATTTTACCGGAAACTGGATCCAAAATGGAACTGGACCATACAACAACTTGTCTTTTTTTCATGTTGATTAATGTGTTTTTAAGCCTCACCAGACTCACTGCTCAGAGCACTGAGGCCCACACGGCACACACCCTAACCATTCAGCTATTGGGTCATTCACAACAACCTATTATATCCTGTGATGAGCAACAACGTTATGCTACATATATTTACACACTGCTACTGGCAGTTGTATTTACTTTAATGCAAACTCTTTTCATGCAGCATTATGACTGGAGAGAGGGGCAGGAGTTGCTGCTGAGGCCAGTTATGGAGCGTGGCTGTAAGTGTGACTGCTGCACAGATTCTGTCTTTCTGTTTACTCGGTGTGACGGTAACGTCACCTTTTCAAACGGTGGAAAAGGATTGTGGCGTGTCCCGTCCTCATCTGCACAGGTCGCTGCATCTTCTAAAGATATACATAACTCAGCTTCAGAAACCCAAAGCACTGATGTTTTGTGAGATCTTCACTGCAGTCTCCTCAAATTATATGGATGTCTGACTCATTTTTATATTTCTATCAATGTGTGTCTGCTATGTGACCATAGTGCTGTAGCACGATAGCGAGCAGTGAAAAGCGATTATGCAAATGAGGGCTGACTCAAATACAAAGCAGATACATTGATTGAAACCTGTAATTGTAATTGTGGGATTTTTTTTGTGATAATTATTTTCGAGATACTCAAAGTACATTTTGAGTATTTTATGGCAGTCAAGCTACACAGAGAGCAAGAAACACTCCTGTTAGACGTCACTCTCCAGTCAGACCACTAACAGAGCAGGAGGGATTTACATCACACACTGTCTGCCTCTCTTCTCTGTCATAGTTTAAGGTATTCCCCGTTTTCCTCAGGTGCCTTTAGTCTGCAGCCCCCTCCGTCTGTCTGAGTTAAAGCAGCGTGTCTAGTGTAGCTGGAAAAACCCGCCGGTGCCTCACACCCACAGTGTTCGACTCCACTTCTGACAGTTGCAGAAGCCCCCGTGAGTGGCACTTTAACAAACCGCTCTGAACTTCAGAAGACAGCAATCAAACCTCAACAAAGGGGAAACCTGTCACTGTCTTCCCTCAGCGACACACACACACACACACACACACACACACACACACACACACACACACACACACACACACACAGAGCCAAGGAGGGAGAGCAGATCAGAGAGGCAGCAACATGAAGGTAGTGGCAGAGTCTCTAACTCTCATGTCAAACTACATCACACACAAAAAGAAACTTCATGTTCCAAGACATACATTAAGTTAAGATCGTGCAAGTGTGTGTGTGTGTGTGTGTGTGTGTGTGTGTGTGTGTGACTGTGCCCTAATGAGGGCAGGGTGAGGAGGTTATCTAACCCCTCCATGCTGTGTGGGTGTGCTGGAGTGAGTGTGAGAAAGCAAAAGTAAAGAAAAAAAGAAAAAAGCAAAGCAAAGATAAGCAAGAAAGAGAGATAATAAAAACAGAGTGAGAGTTTGAAGATTTTCAGATTAACTGATTCCTCGCTTCAGTTCTCTGAAGAGACAAACTTTTAACAGAAGGTGCCTGTTGTAGTTTCTGGCCTGTCTGTTCAAAGATGATGTAAATTTACACAGATCCTATTTTTGGTATAGCTGAGCAAAAGAAAAGGTCATTTCAAAAGGTCATTGTGCAGCTGTGTGTATGTGTATGTGTGTGTGGTAACATAAAGATTAGAAGCGGGGGAAACAGCTAGCCTGGCTCTCTACTAATTCAAAAACACCTCTACATTTTACCAACTAATTAACTAACAGATCTGTTTCCTGACAAACACCCTGTAGGAGTTTTTATTCTAGATGTTTTCATTATTTCGACTAGATTTAGATTTAAGTATTTTCTCTTACTAGTTATTTTATTTTTAATTTACTCACTTTAACAAGTTATTCCCTTTTGTTAGACGTGAGTAGCAGTAAAATCTGATGCAACAGCTCAGCCATACATTCTGCCTGTACAGAGGTACTTCTGTTCAGTATTATACTGAGAGGTGTTTCTAATGTTCTGCTCAACACATTTACAAACATGAAACACATTTCAGTAGAATGTTGTCCAGTACAACCACCACCCACTATGACTGCAAGAATAAAACAGAAATTATAATGTGATTCAATATCTTTTTCACAGTCAAACCAGACCTACAATCATTTATTAAGTACGTTAATCTATTGGAATTTTTATCACATTTTTGTCAGTAATTTCCAGCTGTGTAACTCCTAGTAATATGATTCATTAATTAACATGATATGGACCCACATGTGGATTACTAAACAGGCCTATGGGACCAGGGGCTGGGTGCTAGAGGGTTCAGGTGGGCCCCTGGACCAAAACCAAAGTTACAGAGCTCAGTTAAAAGATGAAAACAACCAGAGAGACACAGCCATGTTGTTTGTAGTTGTTGTTATTTGTGTGTATTTCAGTCATGGGGTCTTATATAGGAGGGGTGGTGGGTTCATTGTCCCATGACGCATCTTTAAATGAACCCAGATAAGTGGCAGGATATTGATGGATGAATTAACCAATAAAAAATAAATGAAAATAATAATTGACTTGTTAATTTGAGTTCCCTAACTACTGTCTCCCAACCACCACTCATAAGTAAGTAACATTTTTGTCTACGGCAGGAGAGAAAAATTATTACAGGAGCAAGAGCTCTGTGAATGAAATGTAAGACTTTTTGATACCTTAAGTGTTTTTGAGGGAAATGAATTCAGTCAAGACCAGCAGATTCCCTGTAATTAAGTGACATGGGAGCAGTAGGCAGAGCAGCATGCGTCTGGGACAGTCTATATATATACATGTATGTATTTTTCTTTTTCTTTTTTTTATCCAGAGCAAGAGAGGCAGCAGGAGCCTCTCCTCGTTCTCTGTTTGCTTTCTTTCCAAAGGAAAATAATCCACAAGAAACCACAAAAACTTCTGAACTACAACAAGGACAATGGGCTTGTTTTCCCTGTGCACTGTTCATCCCTTCGCTGCATCAGTGGTCTTTTGGTTTCATGTTTACACTCAGGTGATACGCTCAGTTCAGCCTTCTCAGCTCCAGCTACAAGTTTACTGTAAGACATGAGAGTGGATTCTATCTTCTTATCGGTTGGAAAAAATGCCAAAAATTCATCTGTGGGAAAAAATATCCTTAATGGGTATAAAGTTTCTATTCCAGTGAAAACACTGGGACCATGAAACTATTCAAATCTGATGAAACGCCGTCTCACTTGAACTCAGAGGAATGTAAAACACGATGGTGCCTCTTTTCCGCCCTCCCTCCGTCAACTGGCGCTCTCATAGCGCGATGAGGGAGCCAGGCCTCTGACCCGACACATCACATCACATCACATCAGACATGCCTTACTGACCTCCATCCACACCTCCACCTTCCTTTCCCCCTTCACAGCCTGCTCCCTCTCCTAACATCCATCTTGTTGACCGACCTTTTCTCATTTGATGCAGTTTTTTTCTCCTTTGTCTCCTTTTGTTTAACGTATCCCCTCCCTTACATCGCACTGCCCCCCCTCTGTTGGTCTGTCCACTTGATATTGAGCAGACCATTGATCAGAGGCGGAAATCAGGTGCATTAATGTGATAGGATTAGCGGGGGGATGCTGACAGCCCTCAAATGACTTTCTCTTGACTGGATTAACCCTTTCTGCTCAGATACTGAGACTCGGAGAGTTTAAACACTGTTCAGAGACATGTTAAGTTCAAAAGGTGAATTTAAATGTCAAACAAATACCAGAACCAAGTATATCTGTTTCCACATTAATATTTCTTTGGGAAGAAGAAGCTGAAACCACTTGCAGTAAATGACACCATGATGTAGAAAATAAAGCTGTGACTGACTCAGACTCATGTCTGACTCTCTCTCTCTCTACAGCCCTCTAACCTCACACAGAGTGAAGGCAGAGGAAGTTGGATCGTCCAAAATCTGCAAAGTAAAATGTATGTAAAACACAGAGATACAGGGATTCAGTGTTTGTTAAGAGGCCTCCTGCACCTGCACCTGCACCTGCAGAGGTATGATGGAGACACGTGTGTGTGTGTGTGTGTGTGTGTGTGTGTGCATTCAGTATGTGTGTTTTTGGACTCACCATGAAATGTGGCTGGGTCAGTATCCGTCTGAGTTCTTTAGCTTCGTGGTTCTCTGGGTAGCAGGAGATCTCTTCCAGTACCTGAAAGACGTGCAGAGATGTAAAGCGGTGTCAAGAGTTTGGTGAAAGATCACATATCCAAACACACTCACACCTGAGCACCACGCTGAACCTGCTGCACCTCGGACAGTGTAACGAGAGTGACCCGACAACCTCACAATCCCCCCAAACTTTCCTGACTCCACTCTCCTACAGCTTCACAGCCACCGTGAGACCAACTCCAGACGCCACTCACCCAGCCAAGGAACTGGCCAGTGATCTCACCCCCCATCCTCCTCCTGCCCTTTTGACGTGACGTGGTTTGATGTCAGCTCCAGTTATGTTGCGCCTGACTGGTGAATGTGGCATTGTAGAGGTGAGGCCTCTGCAGGCGGGTGGAGGGTGGGCGTCTGTGTGAGCAGGACTGAAACCTACATTGTGAAGTTGTGATGCACTCTTGTCCTTGAGTGTACCTGTCAATCAGCAGGGTTTATGTGTGTGTGTGTACATCCAGCTATTCATTATCTGTAAACTGTAATAGTCACATATACTTGTTACACACAGGAGCCTGCACTCAGTGGCATATCAAAACCATATGCTGCAATACACCAGCAGCCGAGCAGCCCAGCAGCACTCATGAAGTGTCGATGAATCTCCACGAGGCTCTGTGTGGGCCCTGTCAGAAGCTGACATTTTCGTGAATCCTGTGGGTCGTGGATTCCATGGGATTCCAACGTGATGGGGAATCAATTTCACTACTCATCAAGTATGACTGATGAATAAAAGTCAACAGGAGCGGGCGGACTGGAGTAATAATCACAATAGTCAGGTTTTGAATGAATGAATAAACAATATTTTATTGTGAGGTGAAGACGACGGTGCAGCCATGTCGGAGGAGTCACTGAGAGTGATCTGCCTATCACCCCTGCGGCAGACCAGTGACACACTCTACCAAAAACACAAATACAGGAACAGGAGGGGACGGAGCGATTTTTCTGGGATTGGGACAGGACAGGATTACTTTATGGAGTGGAAGGGACAGGGGTGAAATCCACTCTTCCGTCTAATCTGTTGTGTCAGTCCCTCCTACGAGGACACACTGTGCAGGTGCTCCTCCAAGCAGACTTGAAAAAGTATAATAAGGAAAACTATGCGACCATGGTAAGTTCAAAGTCTGCCTGCAAGGGTCAGGGGTCATCGAGGAGCGCATCATGGGCAATTGTTTATTATGGGGAGTAACCTTGGAAAGGTCAGTGTAATTTGAAACAATTTGCATTTCTAAACCACCTAACCTCTTGGTTAAATCAAGAAACTGGGTCCAGATTAGAAACAAAGGATGTCAAGAACAGAATATAACTGGTTGATCAGACAGGAAATGATTTCCCTTTTCAGAGGAATGGCTGTTTCATCTCTGAAATCATTTATAAAAATACGTGGCCTAAAATGGTGGAAGGTTGCGGCTACTAGGGCCATCGCCAAGATCGAATCTGAACAATTTATCAAAAGGAACAACACAATCAATCTCTGAAGTCTGACACCAACAAAGTGATTCAACTCCATTCTACCTGTTTATTTTATACTCAGTTATCACAGTTAGCATCATTGTCAGAGTTTAATGTTGTCCAGGAATGAATAATCATAACTTCAAAGTAGATTATTTTAACCTACATTACCTCAAATCAAGGACTAAATTAATGCACAACTCAGAGGGTGAGAGTTTTGCCTAAGACTTAAAAAGGGTTTTCATTTTAGGTCACGAGGACTCATAGTAGAAGTTTTAAGTCTGTAGGAGTTTAAATATTGAAATAAGTCACTTTCCACCGCTGACCATTGACTGTTCAGACATTTGGCGCTGAGTGACACATCGCCTACCTGTCATCCCTGATCAGTCAGGAGGCTTTTGTGGCTGTAAAATGAGACGCTCCAAGCATCTAAAACACGAGGGGTCCAGGAGTTATAAACAAGATGTTTCCTGATCTGATCAGGCCTCGGTCCGCCCGGGATCTGAACCAACTTATTATATTGCTTTTTGTCATTGCTGAAATTAGATATCAAGCATATAGACTGATTAAATATAATCACCTGACTGCAGGTGGACTGTATGATGATAACTTTATTTTGGAAAGAAAAAAGCAAAATTACAGGAAAAGGAAGCAGTTTTCCCACTTTCACTCTCCTCAGTCCAAACCTCCAATACCTTAAGATCTTTAAAGCCACTACTAACCAACTTGGCCTTATGCCCACTCATTAGTATTGTGAAATAGCAGTAGTGTGTGGGAGGGCTCCTATATTCCAGGATGTTTCAAAGCGCCACTTACTGGCCTTGGGAGGAGCTTCATGGAGTGAAGAGGCAGGCAGAGTTACACAGGTCGAATGGTCTCGGCCCCAGAGAGCTCACAGGTGTTTAGGTCAGTGATGAAGGTCAGTGAGACACTTCCACCTTTAATCAATGCCAGCCACTGTGATCAGAATCAGGCGAGGGGTTGTGAGATTATATCTACAGCCAAAGGAAATGTTCTCCAAGAGATTGGTCTGAACACTAACAACGTGTTCAGCTGAAAAGGTTTGGAAAAGGAAGAAGGTGCATTAGTGCAGCTGTGGAGAGAAAAGCTTTGTTGGAGGTTTGAAGCACCTTATCGCTGCTCTGTTAGACCAGAAACCCACAAGAGTCCATGAGAGTTGCAGTCTGATTAGTTCAAAGCATTTTGGTGTCAGCCAGGGTGAACCAGTAGAAACAGAGGTGGGGGGTGGGTGGGGTGGGGTGGTCCCTCAAGGCACCACTGAGACTGAATGATGAGTTAATTTGAGGTGAAATTGTATTGAAGCTGTTATGGCCAGTATTCCCACAGCGAATTGTACTTGTTTAAAAGTCACTTGGACCAAAAAGGAAAGACAATCAACACTTTCTCAGACTTTTCTAATGGCAGGAGAAGATTGTGAATACAGATTTTCTGTGTACTGTCAGGCTATTCTCAGCTGTCTGAAGTTCCTAAGTTGCATAGATTTAATGTAAACATCATGATCAAAGTAGGTCTGTAAATCATGTGTCTGGATTATTTCTTCACAAATTATGACGCAATTATAAACTGAAGAAGTAACGAGAGCTTCCGCTGGTGTAACAACTGATAAACCTATTTATCGGGCAGAGGGACACACAATTTTCCACCATCACAGGCAAAAGTTTTAATCCAATCAACATCTTTTGAAGAAAAACTTCTGTAGCATTTTACTTAGTATTCCCACATCTCAGAGAGATTGTGTTCATTTCCTCTATCATCCACCGTCTGCTGGGAGCTCAGAGGCAGATTACTTTTGGTATAAAAGTTGACAAAATGATTTTATTCCTGTTTGAAAACAGCAACTGTCTACTCTGAGATGCCTGAAAACACAGTAAGGCTCTCTGGTCTGGCTTAGTAGTGAAGTGTGTAAGGCTTGATCTTCTGTGGAGAAAACTAATAAAAAGAAAGTCTGTAACTATGGGACTAAAATGCTGTTTCAATTATCACCCGAAAGCAGACAGTGTTGCATCTGTTGTGGCTCCATCCTCGACTCTTGATCCATTAAGTAGGAATGTGAACCACACTGTACGCCACCACGACGTGAACGCCTCGGACACAGTGTAGCAGAGTTGTGGCACTAGAACCAGGTCTCTTTGACATGAACCAAAGCCACATAAAACAGAGCTCCGCTTCCCTAAATGATTCTCCCTGTCTTAACAGCATCTGGATTTAAGACGCCAGCCCCCTGTCCACTCCCTCACAGTCCAGATTTTTTTTTAATTGCTCCCATCAACACATGCAACGCAAACACGGCAGTGTTTTGTGTAGCAAGCACACGAGATACACTCACAGGCACACACACCGCTGGAACCACGTTTCCCCTCACTCACACTCTTCCGCCTCTCGTGGCAGAGGTAAACACATAAACCCAACCAACAATGTGTGTGAATTCATCACAGCCGAGGTCAGACCTCCAGGAGACCAGAATGCAACTCTCCACAAGAAAGGAAAAGACACTAACAGCCAACAAATACACTGTTGGGGTGTGTGTGTGTGTGTGTATGCATGTGTGCTACATCCAGCAGCATTCTAATGAGGAAGGTCAAACACAGAAGCCTGAGATATTTTATTAAACTGGCTCTGTGAACATCCAGCGGTTGCACTCACAGCACGATGCTGTGAAAAATAAACCTCAAGATGTCGCTTGAGGTTGGTCTCGAAACTGGATCTAAATAACTGAGTTATCATTATTATTTGATTAACTGGTTAGCCTGTTGCTCGATGTGGGCCTCCAGGTGCAGAGACATTAAAGTTTAACAGCTTACAGACAGCAGGTGAAAGAGAATGATTGACAGCAGTGAAGAGTTAAGAGCCTAGAGGGATTAATGCAGCCCTTATAATCGACAGAAGGTGGAGGTTGTTCAAGAGAAAGGTTTCAATCAATTCACTGTTGTCATACGACAGGAAGAGGAACAAGACAAACATGTGAAGCAGATCTGCCATTCGCACCAATTTTGGCTCCATGCTGGGAACAACAATGAATGCAACCGAACCGCCAATCAAAATCACCCGCATCAACGTCCATTGACGTTCACTAAAGCGAGCCACGAGGACCAGCACCATCCGCGTAGTGATTCTGCCAGAAGGTACTTTGACGTAATCTTAGCTACCAGAATGACGCTCTAAATGACAATGAATTACCATAGAACATAGGAGAGCACAATGAAGATTAACCAGAACAGATTGATGGCAAGAGCTCAAAGCTATGTTTTTAACAAATTGCTTTTTGAGGAATAGCTATACCAAAAGATGGGCACAGTCTAAAATAATGAGTTATCCTTAAGTATGATTATGTAAAAGGCGTGGAATGATTACGATGCCGCGAGCTGCGGCGAAGCGCCAGGCAGGATATCAAAGTGTCACAGAGAATGGTAGAAAAAGGGGGGAAGCAATGTTTCTGGATTCAGTGTTTAGGGCAAAGGTGGATTTTGCACAGCCTTCAGTCTGTGCTTTAAAGTCAGATTATCGCGCTGGCGAACACGGTGTCAATCCAGTCTTCACTAGGGCAGGATCATCCTCTGCCAGCTGGGAGAGGATGCGGAGTGTTCAAATAATGAAGGAGCCAAGAAGCCCAGAGACACACGAAAGGCAAGCAACCAACGCCGTCTTGGTGCTCATAAAAGAAAACAACGAACCTGAACGACAAGACTGGTTTTCCGTTTCTGTTCCATTCTGACGCAGCAGAGAAAACGACTTCACGGCCTTCCATCAAGAAAGAGAGATTGAACTACTTACTATAATTTCCGGACTATTGAGCGCACCTGAATATAAGCCGCATCACTAAATTTAAAGAAGTTATTTTATGTTGCTTTAACTTTTAAAAATTATTTTGAAGTCTGTACGCACGCGTCTTTTTAGACTCTGGTAGTTGGTTGATTGTCGGAACACGGTATTTTTGCTGCATTTGTTTTTGTGGGAAAAGGAAAGACTGGTAGTGTTATAATGTTATAATGTGTATGTTGACCGAATGGTTAAGATCATGTCAAATAAACACAAAAAACCTAAATAAACAAG
This sequence comes from Lates japonicus, assembly GCA_033238685.1. Classification (NCBI taxonomy): domain Eukaryota; kingdom Metazoa; phylum Chordata; class Actinopteri; family Centropomidae; genus Lates; species Lates japonicus. The sequence goes on from BRZM01001997.1 coordinate 14,248, forward strand.
AAACAGTGTAGTGCTGCTGTAGATTCACAGTAAAGGTCACAGCATTTAAGTCTACTCAAACTTCAGCACTTTTCAGCTGAATTTTGTAGGAAATTATGAGGAAAGTTTACTAGAAATTGTCGGAAAATACAGGCTTATAAATTAAAGTTAATGTACCATTTTAAGAAATGACCTGTGCCGATTATCAAAATAGCTGCTTTTCTTTTTCTGTTGATCGACTAATCCATTAATTGATGAATTGTTGCAGTTCTCATTGTGTTACACTGACAATGTTATATTGTTAGATAATAATAGTATTTTGGTCTGTTTATCGCCCTCCAGTGGTGGCCATCTACGACTACACGGCTGACAAAGAGGACGAGTTATCGTTCCAGGAAGGAGCTATCATCTACGTCATTAAAAAGAACGAGGACGGGTGGTTCGAAGGGGTGATGAACGCAACCACGGGTCTGTTCCCCGGAAATTATGTCGAGTCCATCATGCACTACGCCGACTGATAGAAAAGACGAAGAACGTTGTTGTTGTCTTGTCTGGTCAGTCCTCTGTTGTCTCACAGCTCCAGTTCAGTGTCTTGGAGCTGAGCTAGAAGGGAAGAACTGACTTGCATCCATTGTTTTTGGTTCCTTTAGATCCTCACTAACCAATCACAAGCAAACCAGAGCTTGTAAACAAAAAAAATCATTGGTTCACTAACATTTTATTGGGAGTATACGAGAGAATCTGATTCTTGCTCCTGTAGGTGACGTTTGTTCTGCTGTCTGAGCTACATCCCTCTCCATCTACCCCCACAGGACTGAGAGGCGTCTTCAGTGTCGTCATGTGACTGGCGTTGATGAGTTTGGTGTGAAGGTTCACGAACGTTTCTTTGACCGAAAAATGAAGATGTGTTTTTAGTTTACTTGTGATCACAAGAAATTTATTTCAATACTCAACATACCAAGTTTGTTTTCCTGAAATCACAAAATAATTTTCTTGATGCTCAGTGACACAGTTAGCATGCTCCCTTTTTACATTGCCACAGTTTTGCTAAAAACTGAAAAGTTTTTTCTTTGCATTTAAAAAAAGTTCATTCGACAGCATTGTGAAAACAATGAATGGTCACATTTATCTGCAACAACAATTGAAAACGCAGTAGTATGCAGCCAGGCCAGTAGATGGCGATGTAACTTGATGAGTTTACAGCACAAACACAGCTCGATAGTCCACTATTGTTGTTTTCCTGTGATGGGGCAGCATCGTCACAGTTTTCCCATTAACTGCATATTGCCAGTTTCAGTTAGAGATCATAGCTAATTCACCTGCTTTTAATGAAACAGTTTTGTTGTTAAGAGACACTGAAAATAAGAAAGTACCGTAATTTCCGGACTATAACCAGCTACTTTTTTCACATGCTTTGAACCTTGCGGCTTAAACAATGATGCGGCTAATTTATAGATTTTTACGGGCTGACGAAACATTCAGCCTCGTCACATCAGACCAATGAAATTACCGAACAGGTCACAGTGGATCAATGAAACTGTTCGAATTAGATCAAACGCACTCACACTAAATTCTTCAGATCAGTCATTTTGCGCTTAATGCACACACCCTCATCATGGAGAACACACGAAGAAATTCATATGATGCAGCTTTTAAGTTAAAGGCAATCAATCTGGCTGTCGAAAAAGGAAATAGAGCTGCTGCAGGTAAGCTTGGCATCAATGAGATGGTGAGACGCTGGAGACGGCAGCGTGAATGTGTAAATATCTCATGTTACAACGTAGACACCTGCGGCTTATAGACAAGTGCGGCCTATATATGTACAATTTTGTTTTTCTTTTTAAATTTAGTGGGTGCGGCTTATATTCAGGTGCGCTCAATAGTCCGAAATTATGGTATCCTGTTGTTACTGACAGGTAACATCCTGAACTTGGGTCACATGATGACACCTGAGTCAAAGTGTCACTGGCAGAAAAGAGGTTCATGTTTAAATGTACAATATGCTGGATGCCTTCCAACATATTTTATACATAACTCAGTGCATGTGAAATCAGTTCAATGTTTGGCTGTTAGGACCTGTCAGTATCTGGAGAATCACACAGCGTGACCTGGGCTTGCACATCCACTGACATCGCGTGTCAACCTATGTGGGTGATATGCCTGAAGGAATGAAAAGAAGGATATAACAGATACCTACTGAAAATGTTTAGTGCAGCAGCAGCATGATGGAAAAAAAAAGCAATCACTCTGGAAATGACTGGGCCAATTCTACTGCAGTAGCTTGAAATCATCAAAGAGACTTTCATGAGATAGAAGACTGACTTCCCTACTGAGATTGAAATGATTTATCCATTACAAGATGGACATCATACATAATATTGTTGGTTCTAAATGTCGTGCCTGGACATTGAGTGTTTTTCTTGCTGTGTGCTTTTCAGTCATGGATAATTATGTCATGGTGTCTGAATGTTCTGTGCACATGTTTTGACATAAAACAAAAGCCTTCTAATAAAATCTTTGTGTCAAAAAGATACATGTAAGATGCGTTAATATTATTTTTAGGAAAAGTTCTACAAGAATGAACCATTGTAGTTTCTATTACAGCTATGATGCTGGAAAAAAAACTCATTAAAATCATCAGCTAACACAGTTAATGCCTGAGTTAATTGTAAAACACATTTAGTATATTCCTGTTGGTGATCATTGTAATTCTCTAAAGAGCCCATCCAGACAGACAAGGAACCGCAGGTTTGTTACAAGCTGGACTGTGGTCCAGCAGACGAAGAGGAAGACAAATAAAAAGGGCTACGGTACATGTGTGTATGGCGTGTATTTCTGTGCTACAACAGCTAATGGGCAGAGGAGGAGCAGGATGCAGCGGAGTTTCTGTGCTTCTCTTAAAATTTATTACGACTACAGTGACAACCCACAGAAAACACTTACACCTCTCAGGTGTGCATCTGCACCCCACCTTCGCGAACAAACTCTCTCAGAAAGACAAACTCAACACACTCATCAGGAAGTTGTTAAAAGAATAGTGAAATAAAGCAGAAAGCCTGAGGTTGAATCGTGCTCAGTGTGTGATTATGCGTCTGCAGCTACTGGTACATACATGTTTACATACATGTTTACTGCACCCCTTGTCCTTGTGCTTTTGTTGAAAGTGAAACAAGCTTGAGCTGACCTGAGCTCTTTTATTTGAAAATAAACTAAAGGTGCACAGATTCTGTCCCACATCTGAATAAACCGCATATGTGATAAATAAACTTTGATATTTACAGGTCAGATGTGCAGAGAAAAACAATCTATCGCTTTAAACATGACTACATTACACCTCTGTGGTTGCAGTTATTATGTGCCAACAACCACAACAAGCAAATGTAAGTGTTATTCTAAGATGAAACAGTATGATATCTTAATTTCCTATTAGTGACAAGTAAATTCAGACATCATTTCCTTGAGAGCAACTTATTACCCTGCCTCTGTTTAACTAAAGAAGCCTGAGAGCTTAGGAAACTAGAACATGAGGAAAAATACAAATGCACTTGACTAAAGCGCCTCATTATACATGTCAAACACCAAAGACGCACACACAGGGGATACTGGGCTGACTTTAAATTAGCTTGAGGCATCTCTTGACAAAACTCTTCTTACCAAACACATCAGAGAAGCAGGAAGAAAACACGCTCACAGGGGCAGTAAGTGGTTTGTCAGAAAAAACCCAGCCGACAAATTGCAAACAGACACAAGTTATCTGAGCAGACAGCTCCATCCGCTCCAGTGCCTGCAAGTTTCTGGTTTCCCTCTGTGTGTTTTCAGCGGTGTGTATGGAGGCTAGTTTCAGACAGGCACGAATAGTGATGGGCTACGCTCATGTAGATAGCACGAAAGCCCCACAATAAGCCATTGTTCCTTCACGGTCTGAGGCTGGGGCTGCACTCTTCTGTCGCTTTCTGACACCCCTCACCCTCCTCCCCTCGTCTCCAAACGGGGTGTGACTGAGGGCTGAAAAGAGACATCTGCAGCTTCAGGCTCCCGCAACACTGCTGCACACACACACACACACACACACACACACTTGGCAGATCTCACGTGTCCTGAAGCCCACTTTAACCTATTCCAGTCTCCAGCAACTAGGAGGGCCTTAGATACAACACACCTGTCTTTAAAGATACCTTTTCCTCCAGTTGACTCAAGTGTTTTCATTTCAGCCTCTTAAGACTAATTTGTTTCTTTCTAAAGCTGGGTTCAAATACGCGTTTCTGCAGTATCTTACTGATAGTGAGATGAGCTGATGTTTGGAAGAACATGTTTGATACACAGACCACTTCTGAAATAGAGAGGGTGAGGAAAGTGAGGTGTTGTCTCCCCCTTCCTTAACTATTGAAGCGTTTAACCTCCTGGGCCTGCAGAGATTCACAGGCCAACAGTTGAGACTCTGTTCCTACAGACTGAATGAGCGATCACATCAACATCAAAATGTTCAAGTTACACAACGTTCCAACAATCAGAAAAGGATTTTAGATGTGTTGTATTGTTGTTGTGTTTTATACACTGCTGACTTTTACTATACAGTCAAATAAATCCACTGTCCCGTCGCCATTTTAAAAAAACTTCTTCCTGTTCAAAGACATGGTTTAGTTTTATACTAATCGAGTCCTACTGATCCCAAACAGCAGGGAGAAATTAAAATTCCTTACTAAATCAACCACGTGGGTCTCAGAGGAGGTGAAAGCGTCTTAGGGAACCACTGCCTTGATCCAGCTGCCTCGGTGTTGGACAAGCTGGCAGTTGCTCACGACAACACAGCAGAAGTGATTAACTACATCAGAAACGACTTTTTATTTTTTAAATGGTGCCAAATCAATGCTATCTCGTGATCAATACCAACCATCGTTAAACTGATACAAAGGGAGAAAACAAAAGCTCAGTTAAACAGTGACATGATCTTTACGAGTTCCTGCTGCCACCTTGTCAAGTAAACTCCAGCTTGTGTGTCTGTATTCCTTTTTACTCCTGTTGTAGGCATCCAGCCCAAGGATTGATGCGTGATGTCACCAATGCGCAGCAGAAAAATCTGCTGTGCTTGAGCTTCAGAGATGCTCTGCAGCTTGTGTGGGCGCCACGCCTGCGGCTGGATCAATAAAAAGGCTTTGCTACTGAAAAGCTATTTGATTCGAAAAACAGAAACAATTGAAACACCATGACCTGGAAGACTGAGAATCTTCACAGACAGAGAAAAACAGCGTTAACTTCGAGTCTGATCTTTTTGATCGTTGGTGGCTTCTAAAGAGCTTTTTGTCACAAAGTTGTGAACTGATCAGTCCTGTCACAATCTCATCCTGTAACCAGACAACGGTACATCAGCAACACATCCTGGGGACAGCCCCCGCAAAGCATCAGGGAAAGCCATGGGGACTCTCATATCGAAGGCCTCAGCAGGAGAGAGGAGCCACATCTTGAGGTGCTTTTGGTACAACCACGGCCGACTGCAGCTGTGCCATGAACCAGGAAGCTGTTGTTTTTAAACTCCTGTATGAACTGTGAAGATGGATTTGCTGAGAAGCAACTGTTTACAGCTGTTCTTAAAGGACAGCTTTATCTGTCTTCTAAATACCAAACCCCTTTTTAGATGCTGTATATTTATGTGAGTGCTAAAAATATTAAATCTTATGAAACTGAAAAGAGGAAAACCTGCGAGTACTCCTCTGAACATGAACATACAGTATATTCACTGTGATTTCCATTATTCTTTCTGTTGTAATGCATTTTCATGTCCTGCCAACAGATCTTGTGTTTAAACCCCAGAGACACAAAACACAGAAGGAGAACAGAGTAAACAACAAGGATTGAGGAAAGGCCTAATAAGAGCACAAAAGAGACAAATGATGCTCTCAGACAAACTGTGTGCTGATCTAAATGCTCTCCCAATGACCTCTCTTGGATTCTCGACTCAGTATAGTGCTGATGTGGTGAACCAGTTGTAGGTCAACAGACTGCTGCCGAGACCTACAGCTCTCTCTCTGTCAAGCAGCCTGACTCACAGAAGCGAGCAGCGACCCGGCCATTAGTCAAGTTCACGTCTGCTAAGCGCTGTTTGTATTTATTACACACACAAAAGGCCAGATTAAGGGAGGAATTTAATGACACATCTAAAAACAACGTGACCTTTTTACATTGCCCCTGGAGATTGACCTCGTGTGTGTGGGTGGAGGGAAGCTATTCGTGCCTTATATGCATGAAACATATATATCTTATTTGAGACCTATTTTAATCCTGGGCTGCAAATGCCACGTCATGTGTAGCTTCACAGTAATCGAATCAGCAGCACATAATTTATTCATAACAGGTCTCAAACTACTACAATAGACACTTTCCAAAAGCCCCCACATTTAAATATTTGTTCTGAAGCAGAGTTGAAACTAAAAACAGCCTGTGGGGTGTTTAAGGGCTGATGAGACAATGAAAGCTGCAGTTGGAGCAACAAATGACTAATGTTAAAGGTTTTATGAGATGTCAAAACAGTTTGTTTCTTAACTATTTTATCTTTTGTCACAACAGTTGCAAGGTAAACAACAGATATACAGCGTTCATGTTATGCTTTGCTGAAGCCTGTCAGGGCAGCTGGAGGCGCATATAGCTGAAATATCCTGTGGCTCAGATACTTAGTGTGGAAGACCGCCACAGGCTACATATCAACCCTTGCCAGCACTTGGCTAGCAAAAAAATCTTTAGCTCTTGTACTGTGGTGATAATTTTAGTTGTTTGCAGTGGATGCGCTCACAGTTCTACATGATCTATTGTGTGGTTTGTGTGCATTTACTGAAGGTTTCTTTGGACAAAAGTATCCCCAGTAAATGAGCGTAATGTAAAGCCTTGAAGGATTGAGTCAGTTGAAGGGACACAGAGATGAATCTTTCTCTGGTCATCCTTCAACAGCTGTGTAAAACAGCCAGTCTGAACATGAGTGCTGTGTTACAAATCAAAGTAACAGTGAAAGCTCATTTATGTGCACAATCTAATCTGCAACACAGTCTAATCTCACATACAGCAACTGTTACGTGCAGTTACTGACTCTGCCGTAGAGCTGCATTCAAATTACTACGTGGTACATTTTAAATAAGAAAAACATTACATTCTGCTCTCTGCCTTTGGTTGTGTGCTTAAAACATTAATAAGACTGCGGTTGATAGCTAATAACATTTCTGCTAACAATTGAGCAAAGACCCAGGACATTAAACTACAGAGTTGTGATCACAGTCACAGTCTGGGGTGTGAGCAACGACACCTGTGTGTGTGTGTGTGTGCGTGTGTGGTTATTCTGCAGCAGCCGGACGTAGGTCGAACACATTTACCCAAACATTTGTGCTGACATGTATAAACTTTCCTTCAGACGACGCTGTACTGAAACTTAACTGATCCCTTTTTAGCACAATGTCACACAAGACCACAAACCAACACCTCTCCATTCCACACTGCCTCGTCTGAACAACAACCAGTTTCATCACACCTCTCCCAACACTCTTGCAACTTCACCATTAATAAGCATTTTGAGGCCAGGAAATGGGTTTCAGTGTTGTGTGTGTGTGAAACGTGCTGCTCTTTAATTTGTTTTGCTAAACTCCATTAGTGGAGTAGGAGGTAGAAAATCCATTATCCTAAAATAAAAATGAGTGACTCATAAGGATGGGTATGTTCCAGTGAGCTTCACTGTGCTGGTGCTTGTGTCACTTACATCGAGCAGTGTGTGTAGATGCTGGTCCTGGAAAACACTGTGGAGGAAATCTAGATCCTTTTCACTGCAGTCTGTCAAAGCATGGATCTCCTCTAGACTGTCCAACACCTGAGACACAGCGCCTGAAAACACACACACACACACACACACACACACACACACACACACACACACACACACACATCGGAAAAACAGTCTGAACACTGCTGTGTTGAGCATGCACGTGCTGTTTAAAGACTGAAGGCTTTCTGCACTTCCTACAGCTGATATGAACATTAAGTGAAATAATAAAACATTTTAGACGACAGCAGCTGAGATCAAACATTCATGATTAAGTAACACCACAACACACACTCCTGAATACCTACGTTCTGCTGCTAGTAGTCCTAGCAGGTGGAGAGCATTAATAGAAACGAACCAGTTTAATTAATAGAAATATAAAGCTGCATTTCTTGTTTTCAGTAGATATTACTCAAACAGGCTATAATACTTTGTCTTTCTCATAAAGATGGATACTTTTAGACAAGCAAGTTGAATTTAAAAGCAACCAGAAGGCAAACCACAGGAAGGAAGCTTGGGGAGGAGGTGTGTGTCTCAAAAGACAAAAAGGTCACAAATGTATGAGTCAGCAGGAGATCTTTGTGTGTGCCTGATTGGGGTCACTGGAGAAGTCATTAGGAGTTCCTCTGGGGTCTCCGTAGAAAAGAGTTAAACTTGTGACTGGACACTGCAGCCAGCAGCCCCTGAAACACAACAACAGCACAGAGGCATCAACATCTGCAGCTCCAGAACGTCAGTATCTCATCACTGGGCACACAGATGGTGTTACGACAACGAGGCCCAGATGTTGCAAAGTGAATGTCTCGCATGCCCTGTGTCTGTGTGCATACAAACCTTGACTTCCTCTGGCGTTAGACTTTCTCAGCTGCTCACGGTCTGGCAGGTGGATTTTGTGGGCGTGCCGGGTCCCTCTCCTTAGAAAACCCAACACAGAAAACTTCTTCCCAGACAACAAAGGCTTAGGAGCATTCCATAGCATTACACAGCTTACTGGTGACATGAAGAGCACTGCAGTCTGTGAAAGCAGGTTGGCTCACCAGGGCTCTGGAGAAAGCTTTGACAAGTCTAACGTTCTGCTCACATCATGTGGGAGGAAAGGAATGGCGGGGAAAGATTCCAGGTTATGACTTTCTAGAATTCATATAATCAGGCAGCTCAAGATAGCTGCTGTCAGATCTTTTCTATGCTACAGCTCCTGCTTCTCCTCTTTTTGCACTCTTGAGCCAGTTTAAAAACAAAGGATTAAAATCAATGCCTTAGAACCAGAGATATCATCTCTTTTTTGATCCCATATTCTTCTTCCTTGTCAAAACCTGGTGCCGACATTACCCACAATGCAGTACAATATTTGACAGATGGAGTTAGAGCGGCTCCTGTGTGCTGTAGCTCGTGATTATTGCTTTACCTGGTGCACATCATATTGTTTTAATATATGCACTGCACGAGATTTTTTCACATGATTATCCTGCGATAAGCGCTGCCACGATAGATAGTAACATTTCAGTTGAACACAAGCGCTGTGGTCGATGTGATGTGGCAAAGGTGTCGTTGTTGAGTAACTATATCTAAATTTAAGCTTATGCACGCTGACTGAGTGCATGGGTTTTATGTGATATTATAGTAAGAGTGTATGTGGTGTTCTCTGCTGCTATAACTGGAACTCACAGGCGGTGATTTGTCAAACTTCCAATCACAGTAAAGACAAATCAGGAGTTAAAACATGAGTAGACTGAAATGTGGCATTTCTCCTCAGCTCATTTTAAGTACCCCACTCATCACTGTCCATAGGAGAAGACCGATAAGCTTTCCGTTGACAACCTGTGACAGCAACAACACCGCTGTGCATGCACTCACTGTCATTGTTTTCTATGTGAGGCCCTGTACCAGCCGACTGATATTTCGTGATGCTTCAGGCTACATCTTCACTATTCTGTCTTGTCTCCAAAACTTTTCACTAAAAGTCAAGAAAACTTAAGATGCGTCTTGATACTACCCGCTCACCATGCCAGAACAGAGGATATTTTGGGTGTTTGAGAAGTACTAATCCAACATGGAAAATATCACACCCTGTTGGTTTTTATTTCCAGCTGTGTAGTATACAACTCTTGCTGGTGCATTCAAGTGCTTCTGTGCTGCAGTACCATGAGCCAGGGTGGTTCAGAGCCCTCGTGAGCAGTGATCTCAGCAGGGTCCAGCATCATGTCGCCTCACCAGATCCCTTGGCGCTCTCTGAATGTGGCTCCGCACTGGCGGATTCATCACACACATTAAAATACACAACATGCGAAAATGCACTAAGTGTGGGATCTGTCCTGTGGACAACACATATAGCACAAAATCTAATCATCTGTGCAGCTGGTTTCTTTTAAGCAGTGGTGGAGATAACTAAGTGCATTTACTCCAAGTACTGTACTTGAATACAGATCTGAGGAATTGCTTGTACATCTGACATTTATTAAGCTATACAAATTAAGATTTTGCATGAGAAACAAATGAAGATGATATCAGGGTTCCTACAGTTAAGAGCTATGAGGCCCATTTACATATTATTAACACACGTTGCAGACAGAACTGCTCAGTGCATCTGGAAACAAAATGTGAAGACCTTCTTCTTCTTCTTCTTCTTCTTCTTCTGTTATGGCAGAGTAGATGCAACTCTGGGGTATTGCTGCCCCTACTTAGGATACTCCCATCACTAAAGGCCTATATTCTCTACCCTTATCTACTTGTGATAATGTGAAGAGGAATTCTGGTTCAAAAATAAAGAACAAAATAAAATTCACCTCAGTAATTTTGTCTTGTAAGACTGATTTAAGACTTTTAAGGATCATAGGGTCTATAGATAATCATTTGTAAAGATTAAACAGCAAATGGACGTATTTTAGTAAGTACTTTGATATCTGTTCAGGACATTTCATGAAAAAAAAAGAAGCGATGTGGCGCTCTGAAATATACGCAACATACCACTGCACTGGGAAACAGTGTATGCAAAACCACATCAAACAAGTAGGTCAGTCTGTCAAAAGCGTGGTAAATGTTTGCAACAGATAATAATGACAATGCAAGATCATGGAGGCAATGCTGATTTACTCACTGACTATGTAGGCACTGGGAGCTTGTTATGAACAAGACACAGCATTGGAGTCAGGAAATGTGCTATCACAGAAAACAGCTCTGAGGCAGATGACTTCATGACTTCCAGTCATATATTGGAAGACCAGTGAAAATTCAAACTGAGCTGCAAAACATTAAAGAATTAACATGTGAATCTAATAATTAATTGGGCTGTCTAGTAAGGTGGGGACTCTAAACTTTAATGATGCATGAAACCACACATTTTGCACTGTGTGAGGAGTTGTGGGGGCTCTTTGAATAAACTCCTGACCTTGTTTGCCCTTACAAATGGCCTCAAACAAACTCCTTGGTGCCGTAGAAAGGCAGACACCCTGAGAGGAGGATGAGGATGACTCCACAGCCCCACCGTCCGCGGCCCGCAAGGCTCCCTCTTCACCTCAGGGGCCCATAAGAAGGTGGGGTACGACCTGGGGTTACAAAGACAGGGGTATGCACACCGTGGAAGCCACACACATCATTACCCAACCCGATGGGTTTCTTTATTCTTCAGTAATTTCTCTTTTTGCACTCTGAACTAGAAAAGTGGTTTGGCACCACCTGAGACATGCAACAACACTCATAACTTTCTAATACGTAATTATGGTACCTTGCGTACAGGGTAGGGAACATTATGAAAGTTTGGCTCTTTGTTTGGCTATAAGCTATATGGTTTGAAGAGAGCTGGAGCTGGACACGTTTTTCATTACAACTTTAAAACTAAGCATGTTTCCAGTTATTAGTGCTAAGTGAAGTGGACTTCTGTTGTGAAGTGTTTACAAGCTCAGAACTCCAATATTCAATGGCTTTACTTTTCTCCAACAAGCTGGCACTATCGTTAACTTCTTGGATGTGTCAAGCTGAAATTATAAGGATTTTTGCCAAGGAAATCATTATATACAGCATATTGTTTGTTGTTTGTTTGACTTGTGTGCTTATTTGGGAGCTACAGGGTAACAAACAGAATGCTGGTACAGGACTACATATTGCCAGGAAGAGAGACAGCTAACTCTACTGAGCAGGAGCAGCAAACTAAACAGGTGTGTTAAAATAACATGAACATCGGAGGGAATCAGTGCTAACACTGGCAAGCTAGGCTAACTAACTAGCTTCCAGACAGACAGCTTAGATTACTAAAGCTAAACAGGATAAAACTTTTGTCAGCCCTGTGCTTGTGAGCATCTGTCACCTCCACCCGGTTATAATCACTGCCCAACCTACTGTTTTCTCTGTGAACATGATAGACCTCTTGTTGTTTAAATCTTGTCTCTACAGCGGCGTCCGTGAAAAGTCGATCTTTGACCTACTTCTACATATCCTGTTGAGAGACAGTTATCTCTGGATTATTTTGATAGTGAAACTTAAAAAAAACCATATCGTGAATCAGATTTGTGGAAGTTAAGCCAGGTTACCACATCACATATAAACTGCTCTGGAGAGTGTAAGTCACATTGAATTATGTCAACACGTTTCATATCTGTGGGTTCAGATCTGGCTGAGTTATGACTCAGAGGAGGAGTATGATTTTGACTCAATTCACCACCAGGTATCTGTGCTTCATCATCAACTATTACAGACCAAATCCTGTAATAATCCTTGAGGTTAAAATGCCTTTGGAACAATGAGAATATTTAATTCCGCCATCTCCTTTTTATTTAAATTGAAAGAAGTAGGCTACAATATTCAGCGTGACTTTAATGTCCTGATGCTGAAGACGGTGTGTATAGTCTGTATGGTGGTGTTGCCTCCTGCCGCAGTCCCGACTCTCGAGCTGGATGGCGGGCACCGAACCCACCTAGCCTTCACGGGCCGGAGTTCTCTTTGGGCTGTGTACGCAGTGAGGCTGAGAATGAGAAGAGGAGGAAGGAGACTCGTGATGTGATGGTTGTCTTTCACTAATTAAGTGACACCACCTCTTATAAATAAGAAAAACATGTACAAGACACACGAAACCCCCAATCCATGCCCTGCGACCACACAAATAACTGTCAGCGTAGGAGGATCATAAGAGAAGAGTGACACATGTCATTACCACACTTGTTATTTTGACAGCAATTTTACAGCTACATTTTCAGTGTTAAATATCGGTTTGTTTTAGCTACAAGATTTTGATTTAAACGCTAATATATGTTTTGTTTCTAGCCAAGATGATGAATTGAAACCAGGAAAAACACAGAAAATACAGCAAGTGCCTTAAGGCAATAATCCATATTATCTTAAAGGATGGATCAGTATTTCCTTAACTGGGATCCAGTAAGTCAGCCTTGACTATTCAGGTTTGCCTGAAGTTAAAAGAATTTGTTAGGAACTTTTCATCCTCTTCTGTGCACCTTTATGCGTGGGTGTGCATGAATTTATGTGACAATGACAAACAATTTCACCACCAAGTTCTGGAGAATTTCTGTATCCCATCATCTTCCTCTGTCAGTGGAGCAGATTCATGTTCATTTCATTTCGTTCTAGCCGAATAAGACTAGAATCATGTTGTAGCATGGGGGTATTATCATAGGAAGTTTGCAAATATAGTGGAAAGTTGTGAGCACTTATCTGAGTCTGTATGTGTCCTCAGACTTGTGACTGTGCAAAGAATCTGTAAGCGTGTGAGCTACAAATCTACATGCCTTGTTGGTACACAATGGCATCACACACAAAATACAGATGTAATCAGCACAGATTTGCGGATTGCAATCACATGAGCGTGCAGAAAGCACATTGAAAAAAAAAAATCAAGAGGCATGGTTGAGGTGTAAATAAAGGCGTGTGTTTTCAGCTCTTGAAGCTAAATGCCTACAGTTTTAACTCATTACAAACAGGCATTCCTACTCATTTTGTTGAGTGTGTGTGTTTCAGTTTGAAGATTTAGAAGACACAAATTTAAACTCTTCAGACACTTTGCAACTAATGCTATAATAATATCACCATATTGCTTGTACCGTTATCATGTATCACCACAGTCATTCTACTTTTAACTCTTGTAGTCAGGTGAGAAATCTGTTAGTGGCTGTTAAAACTCTAAAAATGTTCCCTTACTTGAGAGAATACATAAGTCCATGTGTGTAAATCAAGAGTTTTTCAGAGGACATATAGCACGGACTATTAATGACACCTCTGCTGCTCTGACTCAAGATTTCATACCATGATGGCGTGATTAATGTCAAACAGGTATATGGATTTCCCTCGACCCTCTGCCCTACAAATTCAGCTTGAGAGGTTGACAGCAGCTAATGTCTCCTGGGTGGCAATTTAAACCTGGCCTTTACTCTGAGGGGCACTGCTTTAATTACTGTGAGGGCATCTCTGGTATTTTGGGAGCCTTTTTTCTTTCACCCAGTTGGCTGCACTCAGCAGATGCCTCATATTATAGTAGACCCAAAGTGGAAGGGATATTTATTGTATGTACAAGTGGGTATGCTGTGTGATCACTGCTCGCCCTCATGTGTAATCAGATGGTCTGATGCACTGAGCCCTGCCCTTTCTTTCTCTATATCAGTCTGAGCACTGTGGTGTGGTTGAGAAAGGAGGGCCGACCACAGTTTGAAGTTTTCCTCTGTACAACATCATCGCATTCTGCACTTCAGCATTTCTCGACTTTCGACAGCACAGCTGGGGAGGGCTAACTTCTCATAACAACTGAATATTGGACGGAGGAACAAAGAAAGAGACTGCGTAGAGACTCTACGCAGCGCTATTTCATTGAGCAAAAGAGTTGAATGCACATTGATAAAGGAAAGGTTTTTTTTCGGGACAGCAACATTCTGGATAGTCTCTGCTACAGATTAAACTCGAAGATATACTGGGTGAGTCAGAGGAAAGAAAGGACTGCAAAAACCGCAAATGAGCTACAATTCAGCACATATTGTCTTATTATTGTGTGTGTGTGTGTGGGTGGGGTTTATCCTTTTCACTCCACATATGTGCACTAAGTTTTATGGACCAATGAGCAGGTGAATACTTTGAAAGTTCCTTTTGAGATATTATCTTTTATTTTGTCGGTTGCAAGATGAGGGTTGTGTGCTGTGAGCAGAGTAAGCTCTTTTCCTACTATTTCAGCTACTAGTCTTTTGATATGAACTACAGGCGTGTACTACAGTTTGGGTGCGTTACAGGACTGAAAATTGTGGAAGACATGGGTTTGTGCTTCTGCCAATGTCTCTTCTACATAATTCATAAAAGGATATCACAGAGGAAGTTACAGTGCATTAACTTAAAAGAGTTATCAGTGTGACAAGTTATGTCTTATATGTGATTACTGATTGGGATTAATGCTGATTTGGGCTAATCCATAGCGCTGGACCCCAGCCACCACACAAACCTGTTCTAATGGGTCCAAAAACTTTCCCATGAGAACCAAGAACTCCCAAAACACAGAGCTAGCTGATCCAAAATGATTCACTTGTGTTTTTTCTCCCTTATTTACAGGGCTGAAAGTTACAAAAAGCCACAGAGACAAACCCTTCTCCACCACATCACCTGACCACCTTCCAGCCTCAGTTTCCGCCTTCTCTCATCACCACAAAAGATCAGTGAGATGAACATGATACGACCTCTTACTCCGTCTGGGGTGCAGCGCCCTGCAGATCCCGTTGGCGGTGCTCTACTCTACTAATCTTCATCCTGGGTCCTGACTGAGAACTTGAGTACGCTTTGTGGGTTTTCTTCTGTGTTCACTCAAGAAGAACTCTGTGCGGGTGTTTCTCATAAACATAGCTTTGCAGACTTGCTGTGACTGCCTACCGTTCACGGGATACTCTATCACCAAGATGACAAATGGACTCTACATCCCATCTTGTGTAAAGTAGTGACAACCTCTTCTCATGAACATCAGCATCAGTGTCACGCTGCTGGGGCTGATCAAGGCGTGGATCGCTACCTGAAGATCCACACGCGGTACGAGGATGCAGCACAGTCTGCAGAATCCACAAAATGGAGCAGTGCCCTCTCGCATTGGATGACATCCTTTATCGCGTCTTCAGCATTTCTGATCCCAAACAAGACCAACACAATAACCTGCAGAGAGACAACACATGATCTAACAGGTTGGTGACACCTCCTTGTCTGTTGTTAGATCTTACAATTTCAGTTAAAAATCCCAGCGGGTGTCTGATATGATCAGCTTGAATATGTTTGTTGTTTCAGGTGTTTCCACACAAAGAAGCTCATTGGAGTGGAATGGAAAGCCTCATCAACATCTTTGTGATAGTGGTCTTCTGGCTTGTGTTTATCTCTCTGGTGGTGTCTTATGGAAAGATGGCCACCAGGCTGAAGAACATCTGGGAAAATCAGACCTGCCCAATGCAGCCCGCTCTTCGAACAGCCAGGAAATCCTTCTTCATCCTCTTCGTCTTCCTCTGTTTTGTCCCCTATCACATAGTCAGGGTGTTCTGCATAAAACTCAGCTCACCTGACATCCGGATTACTAGGAGGATGTGGCTGACAAGGCCAATGGTGGCTTTGGTATTTCTGCCCTCAACAGCTGCCTGGATGCATTATGTATTTCCTGTTATCCTCTTGGGTGAGGAAGGAGGTGCTGCACCTGGTGGGCAGCGTGTTTTTTGTGTCGAGATGTCGCCGGGTCAGCGGGAGCAGCTCACCATGGACATGGGCCTTGGGAGCGAGAGAGAGTTAACAAAGAACAGGCAAACATCAAGCAACCAGCGATCTGAAGGAGAAGGCAGATACTGAATCCAACCTGGCTGGGTTGTGAGGTACTCTGGAACAGCCATCGACTGCACGTGAACATGACAGCAACCATTACACAGCTGATCCAGGCGACAGCGGCAGCAATGTTCTAGCACATGCATCTATTCACTGCCATCAAACTATTCGGAACTAAATTTTCTTGGAGGACACTGAGCATACCACTTTGTCAGCAGTGAACACATGTACAGCTATAAAACACATGGTCTACATTGGCCTGTCTCTGCACATGAACAATGTTTTACCATATCTGGCTGATTATACTGCTTATTATTTGCTAAAGCTGTCCATATGACTGTGTCATGTGCAGCTTACCATCATTTATTTTAAGCTACAGTCCTGTATATATCTGTGTGGTGGGATCCAGGTTGATGTCACAGTTTTAAATATTTGTTTTAACATTGTGGAAAACATGGCTCTGTCATGCACAATTAAATAAAAACATATTTTCATTATCAAATATCCTGTCAGTTTTGTTTTTCAATAAGAAGTGCTTAATGGTTTAGTCTGAGGTCGTACGGCTCTGTGAGGCTGCACTTACAGGCACAGTGGTGCTTGACTAAATCACTATATCAATCTAGTAAACCTCCCCTCCTTTTAAAACTTTATTTAAATAAAAACAATCGACCCTACTGCACCATTTTCACTGAGCAACAAACAACACTGAAGAAGAAGGCGGCAACTTTGCAGACAACATCAAACCCTGATCTTTCGTGACAAATTGTGATAGTGATCATAGTGATGCAAGCTTACAGAGAGAACCAAGAGCATGAGGTCTTACTGATAAAATACCACTCTGCAAATGTCAGAGAGTTTTTCTAATAAACATATTCTCCTACTAAAAGATTGTGTCTAGATGTGATTTAGTTATTTTTAAAACACATACTGGTGTGCTGGTGGTTTTAAATATATCTGTGTCTACCGATATAGATCCAACAATATGATGAGAGGAAAAAAAAAAAATTAACACACACACACACACAGAAGGCTCTGTTTGCTTCATAGCTAGAACTAGGCAGCACCCTAAGGCGAACAATTACAGACAGTGGTAAGACATTTCCCTTGAAGAAATTGGAAGGGCAGGGGGTGAAATGGAGAGCTTCTTCTTGTGAAGCAAAAGCTGAAACGGAGAGGAGCATCTTTAAGCGAAAGAGGAAGATGAAACATATTTGAAACCAATGTTTAAAAAGTCAAGTTGGGCGGCGACCTGATAGCGAATGGTTAGGTGTACACATAGGCCTTAAGCGTCGACTCCCTTCTGACCTGCTCACGGCCAACAAAAGTGATGCAGTCGCTGCTGTCAACACATTTCATATCCAGCTATTAATATACACAGGCATACACTGCATCACAGCTTCTATCACTTCTCTCAAACCACAGACTAAACAGAAGGTGCGACTTCAATATCGCTGTGGGGAAGCTGATGTGAGACTAAGTCAGAGGCCATTTCACACACTAAACGCAAACCTCAGCTCTTTAAGAAGGAACTCAAAAGAAAGAGCTTCACACTATGAGCTGCTGTTAACCACTGCTTTAACCTCCTGTGAATCTGACAGCAGAAGTCACCCTGCCTGTAATGTCTCATCAGGACTCTGACTGAAGGTATGTGGAAACACTATAACATCAACTGATGTATGTTTTATTCGAACTTTACGTTTTACCACATGTAATATCCTGCCTTATTCATGCTGTCAAATTTTAACTTTAAAAAGGGTCTTGAGTGGAACGTGGGCTCATCTCCACCTGAGTCCCTGGGCATTGAACCAACAACCCTCTAATTTGTTGTGACTTGCTCTGTCATCATTTGAAAAACTCAAACTGAAGTAAAGCCTAAATTGTTGAAGTATTTCACCACAACAGACTCACGCTCACGTAGAAACAACAGAGCAGCTGTTTTATGTTTGAATTTTCAGTTCAAAATATTATCACTATAACGAAATACCATACACCTAAATATTGGGAAATGTCAGGAAACTCTACGACATAGAGTTGAGTCGTCACGCTGGGCTCAGTTCCTT
Organism: Lates japonicus; assembly: GCA_033238685.1. NCBI lineage: Eukaryota > Metazoa > Chordata > Actinopteri > Centropomidae > Lates > Lates japonicus. Next base: position 32,848 of record BRZM01001997.1, read on the forward strand.
ATTTTTGTTAATTATCATTTAAGCGCTCCATTTTCTCTACTCGTATATTCTTTTCATGTTATTATTTCCAGCATTTCAATTCGGTTTGTTTTGTTTTATTGTCAATACCGGTCAACCAATAGAATTGGAGTTTGTCATGTGTTATAAATAAAGTTGGTTTTAAAAAACAGCTAGTGTAAGTGCAGTCAGATTCTCTCTTTTCCCTAAGTCCTTATCAGCAATACGTAACTTCCAT
>BRZM01001997.1:50816-96304 GCA_033238685.1 Lates japonicus
GCGACCTAAACCACGATGAAGTGATCTCTTACAGGAAACTGAACTCGGCCCTCCACCATCTCGCTCAATGACGTGCAGCGGTATGTTTCCAAATTCTTTAGGGGCACAGATGGCGCCCCGTGTCCTTCATGGAGTGACCCATGATGAGACATCCTGTCTGGGCGGTGGGGGAAGTTGGGCGTTGATCAGTTTGAGGGCTGAGAGAGACAGGCGATGATGGGCGGGCTTAGGCACGGGTTTGGTAAAGCCGAAAGCAGAGGGGCCCGGAGATCGTACCTGCGTCTGTGACGTCAGTACATGCGGTGGTTAGTCTTCAAAGTCCCTGGGTGGGTGTTGTGAAACCAGCTCCGGTCCCAAAGTCCAGCTCACAGTCACTCCCCCTCGATGTGCAGCCACCTGGGGCAGATGCAGCACAGAGGCGTATCAGCCGATGGTTACCTTCCAGAGTCAGAGGAAGAAGTAGCGGGTTCCTGGACACCTGGGTCTGACCTCCAGCAGTGTAAAAACAAGGTGGCGTCAGTCCAGCTCTACAGCGAGGACAAACCGCGATCAAAACCCTGATCCGCAACCTGGTTGAAACTTGGTCTTTCTGCTCCAGTGCGGGCAGAGGGCTGGGCGATAAAAGCGATCTCCGGGATCACCACAAAAATGATGTCGATTAAAGGCGAGGAAGTTCAGGACATTTTATTCTAACAGCCTATCACATGGCGACACATCGTTAGTGTCATCAGACTGTCAGTGAATCAGCTCCACCTGGAACAGGCTGTTGGCTGAAGCACAACAGCTGTATGGATTAAAGAGAGTCAGGACAGGGTGTTCAAAGGCTTGTCCCATCTGAAGGTCCTAACCCTGGTTGCCATGGTTGTACCACACAGGTAAGATGGAGGGCCAGCAGGTCAGGAAGGTTCTGTGATATAAGCCCACAAAACATGAAGCCCTCTCTAAATGCGTGTGTGTGTGTGTGTGTAGATGTCGTGGAGGCTACAGGTGTCAGGGGCGGCGGTAGTGGTACCGTGCTCTGCAGCAGCGAGCTGACTCCAGCTTTAGTGATGAAGTTCTGCTCAGTGCAGGTCAGACCTGCCACAGACACCACGACGTGTCAGCAACAACAACAACAACAACAGCAGCTGCTGCTTCACGCCTGAACAGGAAACAATGATTAAACTTTATTTTCCATCGATCATGTTAAACTTATTTCTGTTTTAACATTCTAAGTCTATAAAGAAACTAGGAAACAGGTCTGAGAGGTGGCTTGACAACAACATCAAATGTTGCTGAGTAAAACTGACAAGCGTATTTTTTATTAAATGTTTCAAAATGTTTATCCTGCACCTCCTTTATTTTGCAACATGATCCTTATTTGTTTGGGGATTGTTGCTTCTAACTGTGTAAAGCAATGTTACATTTTCTGTATAGAAAGTGCTGTAGAAATAATCTGGTAACCACGCTGTGGTTTATCATGAGATTATCTCTTGCGTCTCATCCTGAGCCAGGCAGAAAACACACAGAGACAAATTGACGTATTTATTGTCCACAGTGAAGAAAGCAGCAGTCAACAGGTTGAAGCTTCAGGTTTGTCTCAGGTTTGTCCCAGGTTTGTCTCGGGTTTGTCTCAGGTTTGTCTCAGGTTTGTCCCAGGTTTGTCCCAGGTTTGTCTCAGGTTTGTCTCAGGTTGTCTCAGGTTGTCTCAGGTTTGTCCCAGGTTTGTCTCAGGTTTGTCCCAGGTTTGTCTCAGGTTTGTCTCAGGTTTGTCCCAGGTTTGTCTCAGGTTGTCTCAGGTTGTCTCAGGTTGTCTCAGACTCACCTGAGAGCCAGTACATGACGGGACATTTGTCGGTCTCGGCCTTTGGAGGCAGGTAGATGGCAAACTTCATCTTACACTTGAGCTCCGTGCTGAAACACAAACCACAAACGACTTTGTAGCTTCTTCTTCTTCCTTACATCAGAACACAGGTGTTAAAGTCCTCTGTGTTTTCTGAAGCGGAGGCCACAGGTGTGTGTGTCGTCGCTCTCACCTGTCGTGCTCGAAAACCTTCTGGAAACCACCGGCACATTTGTTGGAGGACACCTGAGTGAGAGCCATCTCTGATCTGTGGACACACAGCAGCAACATTTCACTAGTCAAACTGGTGAGGCACATCATGAACTTAGTAGAGTTAGTTTTGCCTTGTTAAACCATAAAATTGCTGCTCTACAAACATCTGGAGTCCTCTCCACCTCTGGGTCCTCTGCAGCTGCCTGAGGGCTATGACTCCTGTTAATATTCAACTGTTCTGAGCCATCTTAACTGAAGCTGTATTTCAAGCTCAGGAGCTGGGGTCTGATCTGAGACCAGAGTCAGGCCTTGCAGAGTTTCTACTGAAGATGATATCCAGAGGAGAAAACTCTGCCTATCCCATCTCTCTATATATAGTCTCCACTGTTTCTGTGTTGCTGCCACCTGCTGGACTGGATGGAACAGTTTGAAAAGTTCCTGGGACCAAAGTTCTGGGTAGAGTTTGGATGAATCGCGGCGTTCTGTCTTTGGGTTGGCAAAATTGAAATAAATAAAAAACATGAAGAATCTGCAATGAGCTGAGAAGTGTCACTGGCCGCAGCCCACCATGCATGAACCTTTTAACAAAAAGCAGAGAATACATGGAATTTATTTTGTTGTCCTGTGGGAAAACTTCTTAAACCGGCTCTCTATGAATTATATTTCATAAGACCTCAATTAAACAGGTGAAATCTTGGCTCCCACTGGTGGATAAATACAGTTTCTTTAACACCCAGCTTTACGAAACATGCATATGGATACAGCTGCATGTAAAAATAGTAAACTTGAAATTACGACCTCCTGTAAATCAGTAGCTGAGTGAGCCTTTGTATCAGCTGAACTAATTTAACTAAGTAGACTCTGCAGTTTGCAGGGAGAATATGCGCTGAATAACATCTACTTTACTTATAGGCTGGGGCTAAATGACTCACAAAGTCGGTGCCATTCAGCCTGGACACAGACGAAACAATCCGAGCAGCTGTCACTGCCCCAGTCAATCGATTACCACCGCAACAGTCTGAATCACACACAAAAACGACTATTCATTTCAAAACACCGTACTGCAGGATACCTCATTCCTTACGCCGAATTACTCAAAACAGCTGTCAGCACCGAAAACGGCTATGTTTTAGAAGCTCACATAACGCTGACTATGATTTGTACAGAAATTCAAAGTGTTCAGATTTAGAACAGAGTTCGGTCTGCACCCACATCACCGGGGGCGTGCATGCTTTAGCAAATCAAGTTAGCAAATCGTTGGCTGCCATTTGCAGTATGTACTTGAAGCTGAAGTGCTTTGCGAAAACTCTTCCGGCGAAGCAAATAAAGCGAAAACAAAGTCACGCAACTGCCATCTTCATACCCTGACTGAACCCGCGATATTTGGAAAACTGGGCAGATCACTGGTTTGCTAACCCCCCGCCGGTACGGTCAAGTCTGACAACGTCAGGGGAGGCAATGGTGTGACGTCAGGGCCTCCTTTATAGTTTACGTCTGAGACGTAACGTACGCGCTCAGACACAAGATGGCGCTGGTTTCATGGGAAAAGACACAACTAACGTTTTACTATTCATTTTTGGTTATTAATTGTAACATGAACAAAACAAAATATGGATCATTTACAAGTTCAGTTGTTTCTCTGAATGTCTGAATTACAGAGGTAAATAAAGAGAGTACTCCTGACCTTTAAGTAAAAGTACAAATGCAATTTAATGCTCCATTACACAGAAGGTCCGCAAATTTCAAAGCCCTACTGCGGTAAAAGTACACAAGTATTTTACTGTGCCAGAAAGCTACTCAGGTGGACCTGTAACTACCTTCCTACCGGATGGTTTAGGTACCAGTCCAGTGGTTTCCCCAACCTAGGGTCAGGCCCGTCAAAGGAGTCACCGAGATAAATGTGAGGTCATGTCTGTTTGTTGTTGTTTGTCAGCAGGATTACTAGGAGGAGGAGCATCATCTAGAAGATCCAGATAAAGTCTAGGTGGGGATCCTGGGTGGGTTAATTTTAACTCAGGAGAGATTGGACATAAAGGAGCTACTGAACATATTGAGGTTGTCACAAGCTTGTGTTGTGTTGTGTGCAGAGCTCTTTATTTAAGAATCTTTACACAAACAAAACTTTACACATCTGTCATCAGCCTTCTCTCTTAACTACCTACTTTCGTCCTCTAACATGGCGTCTGTAACCATTGGTAACCACTTTCCCAAAACCCACACTGTAAAGAGAAACACTGGAGATTAAATAGCTATCCTCCTGACTTGTTTACATTTCTAGAAGCCTCATTCGTCCATAAAACCTGTCCTGCTCTTTACCTGCCTGGGTAATTCCTGTTTCCCTGCACCTCCATCAGGAGTCTCCATCTCCTCCACCTCGGTCTACACACTCATCAGTTTCCTCAGTGAACTTCCAGCCCCATAAATAATTTACTCCACACACACACGGTACATTAATACCGTGTCTTGTCTGTCTCCTGCTGCTGTGGCCTAGAATTGGTCATTTCAAATCATCCACCTCCTCCCCTACACCTGAAAACCACAGATTAAATTCTTGGCATCCTCCACTCAGCATGAGTTATGGATTTCCCGGCCTGCATGCGAATGTTTAAAACTAGATTGGTCACCCGCGTTACTGTTTCCCTATTCATCATCTCGCTCATTCACAGTCAACAGGAAGCAGAGACAAACCTCCGCTGTCCTCACCTGGACACGGTACCAACTCTACCCTGCTGGTGCCCCATGAGCCGCGGTGCACCCAACTCCAGCCAGCTGTGGCTTCGCTGACAGACAAAGTTTTCTCAGAGAATAAACTGGGAATAATTTGAGAAACAGTTATAATTGCTTAAGAAACAATATTTTGAGAACAGTCTCAAACAAATTGTAGAATTAAGAAAAATGTTTGAAGAAAAAGCTCCATTATTGTTATTAATGTTGCTAATATGTTGCGCTTCCATGAAAACAAAGATCCTCTGACCTTAAAGACTCATTCTTTCTAGCTTCGTCAAACTGCAGTGTCACGGCCCCTGCTGGGCACAGGAACTGCCTTATCCATGGGCCACTCCTGTTGCCATGAGGGACAAACAAACCTCACTGTTATTGTTCAGGTTGGAGGACTTATTCCTGGTTTCTGACACAGTCACTGAGTTTTCATGTTGCTGCTACATCGCTTCAAACCTGTTTTAACAGTGAGTTTACTTCAAATTATCTATAATCATTATATCAATGAAATACCTCAAAAATAACAGCTGATAGATTTCCACATCAATAACAACATGCAGGTTTTCGGCTCCTGAAACAGCATCTCACACTCCTGTACCTTGTCTTTGGACACGGGTGTCTGATGAACACATAGATAATAAATGGACACCTGATGATTCACCATGAGCGAGTAGACAGCTCTCACTGATTTCTAGGCTTAGCTAAAACGGAAACAAGTTACAGAGAATTTGGTTTCCTTCTTCAGTACAACTTGAGCAGTGTGTGAGATCATTTGAATCTAATGTCAGTGCAGCTGTTGTTTCTTCTTAGTGTGGGAATGTCTGGTGCTTTCAGGGGCAAGAGCTAGAATGAAAGTCAGAGGATCACCAGAGTCCAATGGTTATCCTCTGGGCATCGCTAAGCGTCTGCCTGACCTTCATGATCATCCAACACTTGACTCTGGACCTAGTCGACGGACTGGCGGGAATCAAAATATAAACCGACCGAGAACATGATTAATGAATGGAATATGATTCACTCTATTCGGTGTATGGAATTATGGACATGTGACAGACTCTTTAAATGTTTGCATATAAGCGATGCATTTAAAACTCATAAAATGAACAATATAATTAAATTAGCCCAATTTCCTTCTTCTGTCTTTAAATGATGAATTAATAGATCTGAATCTGACATTGACATTTTGGCCTTTCTCATTTAAATGCTAATCTAATTCATTTTAATTGCTTCTTTAAAATGATCCCTTTATAAACTGGTTTTTATTTTGCTTGCTGTAAGGTTTTAATTATTCAAGGCGGCACAGTCAGACTCTATAGGTCAAGGGTGCCAGGCTGGTTTTGTCAGACCTAGCACAGCACCATGTTCTGCACCTGGACCTGCAAGAAAGACGTAAAGAAGGGAAAGGATGGAAAAACACAAAGATAAAATCCATAATTAGAAGCGGTAAGAAGACCTGTCAGAGGACATGAGTTACTGCATGGAACTGGATCGTTCCTCTGTACATTATCAGAGTCATGAGCCTTTGATGCAGCATGCAGAGCTAATCAGATTGGAATGGTAAATGGATCAGGGCTCTGTCTGGCGCTCGGCTCCAGTCCGCTAATTACATGTTCCACCACCATATTGAATTGGAATAACAAGCTATCACTTTACCAGCAGGGCCGGAGGATGTGGGGGGATCGGGGGTTTTTACATTTTGGAGTCATCTGCCTAAATAGCAGGATAATAGATGTTCACCTGCCTCATCTGTTAAAAATCCTGGGGTTTTACCTGCTATTATCAGACAGTTCAGTGGCTCGGTTGGCTGTGGGTCTAGATATTTTTTCTCTGAAGAGGCCAGAGGATGGAGCATTAATTAGACCAGTATTTCAGGAAGCTACAGAGTTTAGTCAGCATCTGTTGGATTTTACATGCAGCTGATGAAAACTCCCTGTATTCCAGCAGATCTCTTACATCAGAAATAAAAGAAACTCCTCTGCACGTCCTCAAACTTCACTGTAACATTTGGGTTGGAAGCTCATTCTGTGTTTCATGCTTCATCAAGATCCTGCTGCGAAATACCTGAGTGTCAGTCATCCTCCCCGAGGCGTCTGGAGGCGTCCAGACTTGAAACCTGCAACAGCAGGCAGCGTTCCACCTCAGACTGGCCAGGATCAATTCAATCAATGACCGATTATTGTTCAGTAAAATTTTGTAGATCATGTAGAATTTAATTGATACATTCCTTATCAACAAGGCTATTTTCACTACTACTAGGTTTGTTTCTTTAGCAGCCTATTTTCTGCCGTAGGAATTTTCAGTATAAAAATTGTAGTTAATTGATAATTGAGTTATTGTTTTCCCAGTGATTGATAGAGAATTTCTTAAATCTTCAGCCCTAGTGGATACAGTTAAAAGGCTAAAGTGCGAGCAAACAATATAGTTCCAACCCGATCAACAAGTGGCACAACATACTGCAAGCTAGAAAACATGAAAGTAAACACTACTGGACTCCGGCACGGGGAAGGAAATGCATCCAGCATGTTAATTCAAGGCTCGAGGCTGCATTCACCTGTATTTTAGTGAAACATATTTTGTTTATTTTGAAACTTCAGATGACAATCACTGCCCACACCTCTAGTTTCCAGAGAGTCAAAGGCGTCTGATGTTGGGAAGACAGAGCAGGCCAATCAAATCAAAACCTTGAGGCATCATCTTACAGGTCGTTTGACTTACAGAAATAACAAATCCCAGCATATTCCTTTCCTTGGTGAAATAATCCTCGCTCTCTCAAATTTGATCTGCTAACATGGGCGTGATACTATGGACTGAATTCAGGCTGATTATCAAGTAACATCTTATAGTAGTTTTAAAAAGACACTTTCTGCAGTAACTTCTTTCACTAATTTTAGAGATGCTAAATCAGCCATGAAAATCCCCAACAGAGGTTCTGAGACCTCTTTTACTCCTCTTAGAGAATTTGGATGTTTACTCCACGGAGTCTCACCTATTGGAGTCTCAGTCTCGTTAAACACTTTTAAGCTGAGTGGATATATGTGTGATCATGGTATTTTCTGGCTAATTTGTCTCTATTGTCCACACACACAATTATTTAGTACATGATGGATCAGTGATGAGGAGAACATTCGGACCTCAAATGCTAGTATTCCTTTGGCTTATACACATTGATTCTGGGCCCCATAATTTGAAGGCCCGTACAAGATCTTCCCTGGTACTTTAACAGCACAACTCCAGGGTCAAGGTGATTACTTTAAACCCCTCAAGCACTCCTCAAGTGGGCCCCAGACCCAAATTACACCAAAGATTGCCATCTCATCCAGGGAATTTTCAGGTCCCCTCAAGAGGAGCTGGGATGTGCTGACACCTGTATTCTGCCGCAGAAATGGATGGAAGTAGGAATTAAAATATGCAGAAAGAAGGACTAGAGGTAAAGTACTCTACACTATATAACCAAGAGCCTCCTCCTGTAACACTTTAGACAAAGAAAGGCAATTTACAGAGGCAACACATGATATAGTTCATTGGTTCACTGGATGATCGGAGGACCACAGGGTCCTTGGACAGCCCTGATGAACTATTCCTCTGTATATTTTTGGTAGTGTGTTTACAGTAAAGTACAGACATTGATCAGAGCAGTGTGTTGTCTTCTGAAAATCATTTCACATTTTCCTATCATCTTGGTTGCTCTGCAGAGGAAGTCATGAAACTACACAGTTGATGCAGCCTATGTGATCCACTGTTGAACTTGGTTTCCAGTCAAATACAAAGTTCCCATAGTGCTGCCTTGGGTAGGGGTTGAAGTCAGATTGCCAGATTAACCATAAGCGGAGAGGGAATTAGAGGCTGAAGATTAAATTTCAAGTTGAGGTAACGGGAAACACAAAGACTATTCTGTTAGTCATTTCAGCAAATGCCCAAAATGGTTTATTTACAATCAGTAATAAAGATCTCTAGTAACATAAGAATTCAGACTCTTGTCTGCAAAGCGAGGTCCAGGTGGTTAGGCAGGTAAACAAAACATAGGACTTAGATAATGGTTTCTTTCAATATGACCATTTTAACCATGACCAAGTGGTGTTCAGCCCAAACCAGGATCTTTCCCTCATCGTTGCCAGGTCATTTTGCTCTAAACCTTAACCATAGCAGTGTCAGATCAGAAAAAGTTTAATATTTGGAACAACAATTTGCTTTGACAAGTAGTATTTGTGGTTTTGGAAGAATTACAAACTCATGAATCTCTCTAGACCTCTACGCTTGAAACAGAGATCAAATTTGAGTAAGTGAAATAACTTCACCTCAGTGTCCTTCTGACCAGCTGGTGAACACAGTGGAGCATTTAGCAGCTAAAGAGACAGAATTTCCTCAGGAGTGGAGGAGACAAAACTGAAGTTAAAACAGAGGAATACTGAACTGAAACACCACTCACATAAATGAGAAATAAGCTGCTGTTAGGTGATAAATTCATCATGTCAACTGATGTATGCTCGTTGTTGTATTCGTACATGCCTTATATGTTGCCCACAAGTGGCCAAAACAATCAATTATTGCAGGTTTAAACTTAGACTATTAGAAGTATCCCTCTGCCCGTGAAACCTTGGTGTGTGCATAGTCTAAGATAAAAACAAAGACTGGTATCACACTTAGAACTCTTAGTATGGACACCTGGTGCTGCAGACTGAGAATGAATTATCAGACCAAAGAAAAGGTTAATCCTCCCAAGACCCATAAGGGTGAAATGTGTCTGCGCTAATCAATGCTGAGGCATCGATAATTCATCATGAGTGTGTAGCTGGGTCACTTGTGGGCAGGACCCTCTAAACTCATTTAGTTGATTACAGCTCATCAGCGGCCAACCGGCAGGATTAATGTGAGTGATGCTGGAGCTGTCAGTAGATGATGATGGCCCTCAAACACCACAGCGGTCTTTATTTTATACTGTATTTCTCATCCAGACTGATGGTGGGGTGAGCTGACACTGGCCGGGCCTCAAGCACATCCACCAGGATTCACTGTCAGTTGAGATTAGGGTTGAGGTTCCCTACCAATTTGCTGTGACTTCCAGGTAGTCTTGAGATTTTCCTGCACAAATGAAACCTGGCTTTAACCATGAGACTGCAGATAATCAAATTTCGCGATTATTTCACACTGTGATGTTTTCTCATGTACATAGAACAATTCATTTTAAGGTTGATTATTAATTACTCGTTAAGACTTTAACTGATCTTGTTGCGTGTTGGAGCTTTAGCCTCATAACCATTGGTGACAGCCAGGGCTTAGCGCTCCCATTTCCATCATGTCAGTCTCATTACGTGTCTCTTGAACTATGTGCTATCGAAAAGTTCCTGAAGTAGAGATGGGAGTAGGTGGGGAGGTAGAAGGCGCCTTCTCTGCTTTCAGGAACTGTTGGAATTTTTGATGGCACATATGGTTCAAGAGATCGATAATGAACAACGCATAATCGTATAAAGTCTCACCGCTCTATCCAGTGTTAAATAATCAGCTCCCTAAGTTTGGATATGCAGTTGGTGTCTCTGCTCCTGTTTGTGATATTCATGGGCAGGATCTCAAGGCCCAGCTGAGGAGACAATCTGGTTTGGGGATCTGAGAATTGTATCTCTACCTTTGCAGATGATGTGTTTCTGTTGGCTTCATCAGATGGAGACCTTCAGTGCTCAGTGGGGCGGTTTGCAGCCGAGTGTGAAGCAGTCGCGATGAGGATCAGTACCTCCAAGTCTGAGGTTCTCAACTGGAGAACAACAGATTGCTCTCCTCAGGATGGGGGCGAGTTGCTGCCCCAAGTTAAGGAGGAGTATAAGTATCTTAGGGCTGGATGGAGCAGGAGACTGAGAGATGGATTGGTGCTGCATCAGCAGTAATGTGGATGTTGTACTGGACTGTTGTGGGGAAGAGGGAGTTGAGCCAGAGGGAGAAGCCTTTGATTTACCAGTCAATCTATGCTTCAACCCTCGCCTGTGATCATGAGCTTTGGGTAGTGACCGAAAGAATGAGATCGCAGACAAAATTAGTTTTCTTCATAGGATGTCAGGGCTCAGCCTTAGAGACAGTGAGAGGAGTTTGTAGTAGAGTTTGTTCTGTTCAAAAAGAATATCTGACGTTGTGAATATAAGATGACTCCCATTTTAACACCTAATATTAAAAAAAAATGAATCAAATAAAATAACAAAGAACAGTACATTAATATTTTAGCTAGAAACAGTTATGTGGCAAAATTAATGAGGAGTCTCTATTTAACACCTAGACCTTACCCCTTCAAGTTTATATTTTCCCAACTAATTGAGCCATTCAAGTCTGAGGTCACAAGTGTGATGTAGGATCTTAGATCACCTCAGATTTACCAAGTATGCTTATATATGTATTTGTATATACAAGATGCTTAGGAGGCTTCTTGTGTTTTCAGTTAAACTTTGAAATATAAAATACTAAATGTCATTTAAAATTTTTGAAAAAACAAAGGTAATTGAACTTATTTTGTGGAAAAAGACACATCAGACAGAAATTATTATTTCAAGCAGCACCTTAAAAACTGTCTGGATCTATTTAGACAATTGGTCCCAGTTATTCTAAAGTTAAACTCTCATTTATAGAGAGACAGCAGAATGAGCCTTTGAAATTGTTCAGTTGGAGAAAATGTAAATTCATGTACAAAGATGTTGGAGTATAGTAAAGCCACACACTGGGATCAGCTGGGGTGAATGGTTGAGCCCACTAGTGAATCTGCAACAGGCCAGGCATGAATATAAGTTTATAAACTAATTCTGGCAGGGATTTAGCTGCCTCACCCACACACCACATGTACTTTCAGTCAAAGCCGAATGGGGCAACTCGAACGTATCACTGATCTCAATTGCTTCATTAATTTGGCAGACAATTTCCTCAAACCCAAATCAGTCAAAATACATATTCATAGTAATGCATTTTTAAAGCCTTGAAACAGGCAGCCACGATGAGCATTTTTTAAGATCTGTGTCAAAACAAAGAATCTAATTACTGAACAGAAAGGGCAGGTGTTAAAAGGATAACTACGAGTGTGTTTGAACCTGGGTCTTATTTTCCATGTTTTGGAGGTGTAAATGATTGATAAGGACAAAAATCTTTGGAATCTGTAGTATTGATCAAGAACAGTGAACACAACAACTGCAAACAGCTGCTGCAATGTAATCAATGGACAACTGCTTGTCAAAGTTTGTCCACTGACCTGTAAGTGGTGGGACTGAGTCCCTCAAACACAGGGAAGTCAATTAGCATGTTAGCATGTGCTTCCTGTTCCTAAATCCCAAAGTCAGTGTGTTTCTGGTTAAATGTCTGAATAGGGTCTGTGGTTTGGCAGCTCAAGACATTTTCAGGTTTTATTCTCCGACATAAAATGGTCAATAAATCCCCCACTCCTGATATTTGAAGCTTTTTACATTGTCTTAAAAAGGCGGTTGCTAACGAGTGTCTAAATGAGACTACAGAGGTTGTGGGGGCGTTAACATGAAAACCCATCTACTCACCAGTCCACCTTTGCAGCCTCGTTGTGTTTCTACTCACGTCTTTCAAACTCTCACACTAACTTTCTAAGAAGAAGGCTTTTGTAGAAGAGCTCAGAGCTAAATGGGCCAATAGTTGGAAGCTTAGTGGTGGAGGCGGCGTCATGTGACCGTGGTGTAGTTGGTTTATAGCCTAACGGTGGCTTTTACTTCTGGAGTTAGTTTAAACCAAACTTATCAGAACAGTAATTATTTCATCATGAAGATTATCTGATCAACTAAACCTGGAAGGATCAGAAACTTTAGTTGCTCACAGTTTATTTACTGGATAATCCAAAACACAATGAAAATATCCCACTGGCTTTTTGTGGAGGAACCAGGCTGATGCTGACTTCAGGACTGGACTACAGAAATATGTTGTCACTGCAGGACCTTCAGTATTTCTCCGTGACGTTCTTGGGCAGACAGGAGAGGCTGTTTGCGCAGTTTGTTTGTTTTGTTTTTTTTTAAAGTATTTTTTTGGGCTTTTTTTGCCTTTATTTTACAGGACAGTGAGAGAGAGACAGGAACCAGGGAGAGAGTGGGGGAATGATATGCAGTAAGGGTCCAGCCGGATCGGGAGTCGAACTGGGGTCCGCCTGCTCAGACCACTAGGGCCCACGTGGTATGTGCCCTAACCATTTGGCTATGAGGGCACCCCTGCGCAGCTTGTTTTTTGTCAGAATTCATGAGTGTCCAACGACAGAAATCCTTCATGTGGTTAAAGGTTATACATATAAGGTTATAAAAAGTGAAGGAAACGTGACTGACAGCCAGTGCTTATGGGAAACTCACGAATACCTGTACAAAATTTGTGCTAATCCATTAGGTTATTAGCAGTAATCAATGAAAGAGCAGAGCATGAGGGTGGTTGCATCTGCATCTTCTACGTTACAGTGCCATAGTAAAGGATATTATGCGTCATTTTCACTTCTCAGGCTGTTATTCTGTAATAAATAAATCAGAGATCTGCGAGCAGTTTCCCTGCAGCGACTACAAATAGTATTTTGTTTCATGACGCTGTGCTTTCCAAATTAATTTGTATTCTACCTTCCAATTTCACATCTCGCTGCAGGCAAAGTTCCCAGTCTGTACTGCCTGAAAAAAGAGAAAAACTACCCATGCATACAGTATTACAGGCTGTGGAAAAAGAAAAGCATGTGGATATATTCTCTGTTTGGAGTTTTGTCTCACCAGAGCTCAGAGCTGGAGCTGAACCAGGATGACCACATGCTCACACAGGCTGCTCAGACTGTAGAAGTATGTGTACTGAAAACCCCCGCTGAGTCCTGTACTTTAACTGCCTTTTTTAAAAACCTTCATTTAATTTGGGAGGGAAAGGTGAGTACTGTGGGGTTTTTTCCCACATCCAGCCTGTTTCACATTTGTGTCTAATACAGAATGATCTCTGAGCCGCTCTCCTGCTCTTTTTGGGTTGAATCTGCTGAGATTAAAGAGTACAGGGGGAGAACAACACGTGTCACTTATTTCTGCTTGTTTGACTTTTTGAGTTTCCCCAGCAGTACAGAAACAGGTTCAGCAAACAGCCCCCCTCCAGAGCTCTTTTATTTACATGAAGTAGCTTGGTAGAGTGGCAAAAATGTAAAGGTCTTGTTTTTCCCACTGACAGGCTCAGATTTTTATTATAAGTGTCTGACAACACTATGGATAGGATTCCTACATCAATATATACATCAATATATATTACTACCAGAGCAGAAATTCCTGTTTTTGTCAATGGAGTCCTGTAGTGGTATGTGGCATTTTCAAAACGTGTGGTGCTCTTACTTCAGTAAAAGATCTGAATACCTCTTTCACCACTGAAAGTCCCACAGTAACACAAACAAAGGTTCAGGCTGGAAACTGTGCTATAGGACTTGTGGTTTTTCCACTGGTGAAATAAAAAACTTCCCGTCTACGTTTATTTTTGAACATCTGCTCGGTGAAAATTCCTTTTTTTCACCGGCTGTGACAGGTTGTTTCTGATGTTAATGAGCCATAGGTGTGAAAACATGTGACCGCCAGCCACACTGTGAGTGGTTTCTGGGAAGTATGGGAGATTCTGAGGAGAAACACTAACTGTTAATAAAGCAGTCCATTTCCATTTCATTTTTCTCTGTCCTCACCCTCCCTTTCATTTCCTCCGAGGTTTTCCTTCCTTCTGATTCACTTCAGACTATCTAAAAGATACTAACAGGGTCCTAATCAACCGGATGGTGGAGGCTACAACGACTGCGGTCCACAGGGACTTGTTATATTCAAACACACTCTCCTTGACTCATTAAACTATACACCCAGCTACTGTTGGAGTCATTTCTGTCTTCACTTGTACTACAGTGATTAATGGCCGCTGCTGCTGCTGCACTATTAAGAGGAATTTCACTGAGCAATGATGGGAGTGATGTCCTGAGGCAGGAGGCAAAGTGCTGGGGTTTGTCTGAGGGGAGTGTCTTCAGGGCTGTAGGAGAAACACCAAGTATCCTAACACCAAACTGAAGTACGACTGCAAACATCCTCGTGCCTTCCAGTGAAAGATAATCTCATGGCTCGATTAGAAAGTCTGCCCTGAAAACTATGGAGCTAGAATAATGACATGATAAATTTGTCATTGAAAACAAAACCTGAACTGAAAAAGGAAACACTGGCATTGAAATGTTTGTATTGGAAAAAGTTGAAACTGAAACAGGTTTCACTGAAAAAATAAAACACAAGCATCAAAAAATCACAGTTTTACATTCTTATATTCTTATCCTACTTTGAGATTTTTTTATGATGTGTTTTTCAATGTTGATCTGCAAATTTTTTCGCCTAAGTAAAGTTCAACATCCACTAACTCACTAAGAAATGATGCTCAGGGACTTGGGACCTCTCAGGACACCCACATTGGATGAGTACCCTTCATCTGTGGGGATCGTGTTCATATTAAAGGAGCAGTTCAACATGTTGAGAAATTCGGGTGGTCCCCTAAAAATCGTCGATTGGATACATCAGTTGGACGCAAGTCGACAAGTCATCACAGATCACACGCAGAGCTCCAGGAGCAACAGAGCGACAGGATGTAAACTGTACAACCAGGACTTATATTAAAATGGCTGAACCAAAAACGTAACTGTGACGGAAGTAGAGACGTGACGGAGACGGAAAGCAGAACAACTCGTTTCTGATGCATGTTGCAGGAATGTGCACAGCTAAAGCAGAAACTACTGGTGTTATTGAATTAAAAGCGACTGACAGTGTCAGCAGCCTGACAGGAGAGACACTCTGCAGTGCAGGAGGATTTCAAACCTGAGCTATTTGGGATATTCTGGCATTATTTTTGTTCCACTGGAGGAAGTGACACACGTTGTCCATCTCAAGTCAGTCATTGATTTAGATAAGAACAATAGCTTATTTTAAAAAATAGTAAAATGTTGATTATTCAGTATTTATGTTTTATTGTGGTCTTTAAAGAACACCATTTCCCATAAACCCTAGACATTCACGTGCTTCTTCAACAGAAGAGATGAGTCCCTGAGCTTAGACAAGAGAACTAGAAGATTCAGGTCAGCGTAAACAAATTCAGCACGAATTACAACAAGCTGCAGTATCTGTCATTTGTTTACACACACACACTGAATTTAACTTGAATTTGTCTCACGTTGCAGAGTTAAGAGTAGGCACATGTGGTGCAGTATCTCACATGGGGACCAAACATCACGACATGATAAATGACCAACACACATCCTCCATTTCCTGCAGGTGCTGAGGTGTAGGGAGGAGGACTCCTGTGATCCAGTTCTTCTGTTAAAATGTTGAACTGGTCCTTTAAATGTAACACAACAACATACAAGTGGAGGGAAAGAGAAAGACAGACAAAGAAAGAAGGGATGAAAGAAAGCCAGAGAAAGAAAGCGAGAGGAGGGGGTAAGGAGGGACTGAGCGAATGAAATAAGGTTTTACTTATTTGAAATTTAAAATAGTAAAAAATAACAAAATAAACCAATGTATGGGAAACACTGAGAAGAGTAAAAATATTTTTGGTTCATTCTGAAACTGTGACGGACGTCAGTTGAGTGTTCAGACTGTGGTGCTTCTGAGTGTGGGATCGAATCTCAGAGGCTTCCACTTGTGATCAGATTAACAGCAGGTGTGATCAGGGCCTGGAGATGAATACTGAGCTGAAACACCTCTAAACGTGTCCACTAACAGTTTCCAGAGTTTTCATTAAACTTCCCGATTTGTTTCTCTGGAAACAAATCTGAAGCAGGAACGCCACTGACATGCTGTAAGAGTGGGACATCAAACAGCATCATCTGCACCCCCACACATTCTCAATAAGAGTTCTGACCTTTCTCAACCTTTTCCTGCCCTCCATTTGTATTCAGCTGAATTCTGACGGAGAGGACAACAAAATGGCTCCAGACGGTCGACTTGGCCTCAGCCTGGGAGCCGGTGGACGGATGTGGATTAGGAAATAAGCCAAGGTACATGCTGAACATAAAAACATGAGAATTATGAGATGATCCTGGGTCAGAGTCATAAAAATATGGAATAAATAAATACAATATTTTGCCATATGTAGCGTGTTTAATGGAGATATATCATTCTGCAGGTCCCCTCCTTCACTGTGTGGAGCATTTTTGCGTCTTTCAGCTGTTTTTTTGTTGTATGGACTTTACAGTTCTGGATCAGTGTCAGCAGACAGAGATCAGAGCCCGGTACCACCTCCACCTGAGGAGGTGGTGGAGACCAAAACCAGAGCTAAAAGAGAGGGAACACTGGTGATTCATCAGGTGGACACAAACACCACTCCACGTGAAAAATATTCATTGGCAACCTTCCACGACTAAAAGACTAAAAAGAAAGAGAGGTAGCATTTAAAAACTACTATGACAAAACATACTACATTTTCCATCAGCGAATAAAATCTAAATGAAAATGTGAGAGACCGGCAAAAGGATGTGAGTAACTCAGCTAATGTCTACAGCACAGGTAGCTGCTGTAATGCTAGGCTAGCAGGAACAACTGTACCAGATTAGAGAGTTTGGAAATGCTAACTGGACTGCTAAAAATGTACGACAAAAAAGAGACAAACAAATTAAAAACAAATTAATTACAAAAACTAGACTAAAATGTCTTATTAAAATGAATATGCATCTTCATCAAAAGACTAAAACTAAATGAAAATCAGGTGGAAAAATTAACACTGGCTATTAGCTGATGCCTTGTTCCACTACTTTTAATTTTAAATAGTTTGTGAAATGACAAGGTCAGATGTGTAGTTAGTAGGGATGGGCATAGTTAATGATGATCAATTACTGATTGCCAAGAATTTTGTCAATCACATGGAATTTAATGAATATGTTCATATCGGTGAGGTTGTGGTGTGTCTTGAAGCAATATAATGATTTTTACTACGTGGCAGCGCCCAGCAGGAGGCGCTGTTAAAATCTAACATTTCATCAAATGTCCATCCCCTTGTAGTCGGTATAGAGTGTCTAGAAAAGGTAACGTCTACAGACATGCTGGTGACTCAGTGACGGTGTACTCATGCTCAATGCTTATGTGTTTAAATGTGATCATGATTCTGACGTGCAAGTAGTGTTCACGTCAAATTCATCAACGTTTAATTACGACTCAGAATCTCTGAAAGCTCTGATACTGTATAAGTGCTAATGTCAGCAACACGCTCACAGAGACAATGGAAATATGGCGATGAGGATCATCAAAATGAAGACAGTTCATCCTGATGGAACCATGAATGTCTGTATCAAATTTCCTGGCAATTCCTCCATGAGTCGTTGAGATTTCAGTCAAAAACACAAACATCAACATCATGGTGGCGCTAGATAAAGACTGTGGATCACCAAAGTCAGGAAGATTCATCCTCTGTGGACAATGAATGTATCAAATTTCAGGGTAATCCATCCAGTACTTCTTGAGATTTCAATCAAAACCACAAATGTGGACCTCATGGTGGCGCTAAATGACAAAACCATGGATCACCAAAGTCAGGAGGATTCATCCTCTGTGGACCATGAATGTCTGTATCAGGTTTTGCTCTGAGTCTAAAGCTCAGATCGGTCCTCACAAAGATAGACGTACAGCACAACACACACACACGTCCAATAAGCAGGCTGACCTTTGTGCCGGTCGCCGAGAACAGAGCCCGACCTGACTCCCTCGGCTCTCATGTCGCAGCCAATTACAGCTGCTTCCTCGCTCGTCTGACAGGATTTGAGCAGCCAATCACTGTCAGTCAGAAGCCGAGCGACAGCAGCTGTTGCTGTGGCAGCCAGCCGTACGCCGCGCTGAGACGACACACTATATGGAGATACATGAACACAGTTTATTATGAGGGTTGTCAGATGGTTTTATTTGCTCTCTCATACACACTATTTGTTTGATTGACAGCTTGCTCCCTGGCTCTGAGCACACTCCGTCTGTCTGAGCAGCAGGAGAGAATAAAAAGGTATTTCATTGTGATGGGCTTTAATGCTGGGAACTGTTATCCTGACCTGTCTGCACACTCACGTGAGAGTTACTCTCCAGAGCTCCTATAATGCCTGGAACTTATTTTGGTCTTTACATCCTCTCCAGTGTAAACATCCCATAATGCACTGAGCTATTGTTTTGCTGACATTTTTTGTGGTTTTTTTTACAAGCATAAATGCATGTGTACACCTGAGTTAGATGCTACCAGATGCATTTTTCGCTTCTAACTCTCTGGGGCAGGTGTTTCATTAACCTGTGCGACATTGTGGTGATAAAATAATGATTTTATCTGCAGCTCAGCAGCATGTTAATGCCTGCTGGTGAACACAGCCACATTTCATACTCATTCATTCTCACTCTCACTACATTAAAAACTACTTTTACTGTGTACAATCCATTCAAAAAGTATTCAGACCCTGTCTCTTTTTTAAAAACATTTTGTTATGTTCAAGCTTTTTGCTAAAATAACAACCAAAGACAACCAATTCTAAGGGTTAGGGTTAGCTGTCAGTTCTTTAATTAAGTTAAATCATTCTACCAATAACAGAAGGAGCAGTGGTCGTCCTCGAGAACTGATGCCATGCCATTACACATTTTACTTACAGACAGGTTAGACCTCCTGACTCTCAACTAGGATTATCTATGGAAACTGGTGTTTGAGAGACCAGATCTCGACCTCTACAGATGGCGTCCAAGAAAACCACTGCTCACAAAACTGCAGATTAAACTTGAACACGATGAACGGTGGCAGCAGGTTAACTTTGTACAGTCACACTTTGACTTTCAGGATTTCTAGTTTAGAGATTGTGTTTATTTCTTTTGAATTTATCGGTTTATATAGTCTATCATCGACTATCTGTGTGCTGAGAATGACCTGGTTACATTTATTTATCATTACAAAGATTAGAAAACATGATATCTACCATTCCTTCCCCCATTTTCCTCCTCTATTTGTTTTGATACCTTTTCTGCCTTTAGTCCCTTTGCCTTTGTGGAAACCAAGCACCAAACCTCAGCTCTACATTTTAAATATATGTTGGTGAATCAGTGCAGGGGATGAGACCTTCCTGTTCTTCCAGCTGTGAGAGAAAAACATGCTGTGACGTCTCTTCGTGTAGAGAGAGCAGGTGAACAAGGAATCCAGTCAGAGTCGCAGAGAAAGTTGTGAGGCTGATTGAACTTTGACTTGTTATTGTAGTGTGTTTCATACGTACACATGTGTTTTCAGGCTGAGGAAGCAGTTTGACAGCAGACTGAAGAAATGTTTGTTGTTCAAAATGTGAGTGAGTCTGCTTTGGAAAAGTTCATACTGTACATGAAAGTCTGTTTGTGTGTTTACAGTGTGATGAATTTCTGGCTGGAAAATGCTGCAGGAGGGACAGGAATAACAAATGTATTTCACATCGAGATCAGCCACACAGAGCTTTCATTCAGCTGTCAGAGACTCACGTTACAGTTGGAATATTAACAGTGAAGAAGAAGAAGAAGGTCTCCACTTGGGACGCAAAGTTTGAAGGGGAAGTTTTGTTACTGTTTTAGGCCTGCAGATCACATCTGTGGAGCTGCACATAAACTTAGGGCTGTGCCATATCCTGTTGTTCACGATAATACCTTACCAATTTTTAAAACAAAATAAAAAGGTTCATATCAGGATATAAATGAAATAGGAGCGTGATGTAGTGTTGCAGCATTTGCATACCGTAGTGCACAATCTCGTCTTCTCTCACCACAACAATAGAGTCCTGCAGTGATGATGTGTTTCTGTAGTCCAGTCCTGAAGTCAGCATCAGCCTGGTTCCCTCCACAAAAAGCCAGTGGGATTTTGTTCATTGTGTTTTGGATTATTCCAGAAAATAAACTGTGACCAACTAAAGTTTCTGATCCTTCCAGGTTTAGTTGATCAGATAATCTTCACAGATGAACACCACTGTTCTGATGTTTGAAACCTAAACACAATCTCCAGAAGTAAAAAGCTAATGTTATAAACCATGGCTATAAACCAACTACACCACGATCACATGACGTCAACGTCTCCACCACTAAGCTTCCAACTGGTCATTTACTTAGCCTGAACTCTTCTACAAAAGTTTCTTAGAAAGTTAAAGGGAGTTTGAAAGAGTGGAGAGAAACACAACGAGGCTGTAAAGGTGGGACTGGCAGGTATGGCTTCATGTTAACGTCCCCATAACCTCTCCTGTAGTCTCACGACACTCTGGCAGCAAACCGCTTTTTTAAGACACGTCGTGAAAAAGCCTAAACATCAGAGTGGGGATTTACTGACCCATTTTATGTTGGAGAATGAAACTTGAAAATGTTTTGCTTGTGTTAAAACCACAGACCTTAGTTTCAGATATTTAACCAGAAACACACTGACTTTGGGATCTAGGAACAGGGAAGTGCTACATGCTAACATAACTGATTTGGAGCTGAGATCATCCCACTGATTTCATGGTCGACCTCTGATGACAAATCGGTTCCTAAAAGAGGAGCTACATCTGTTGTGTGGAAGTAGTTTGGCTTTAAGAGGTCAGGTAACTGAGAGAATGAGGCAGGAAGAGGAGGATGAAGAACAGCTATACCGCTGCTTCACCTCACAAAAGAATGGTTTGGGGAAATGATGCTTGCTCTTTCTTGATGAGACTTAGACGAGAAGATCAATACAAGCTACAGACAGCAGCTGGTTAGCTTAGCTTAGCTTGGAATAAAAAAACTCAGAAGTCATTAAAAACCAGAGTTCATCTCTGATATCCAGGAAACTGACGCAAAGATCAAGAGTTAGACACAGAGTTTGGTGTTTGTTACAGTGACAACACTTCCTGCTCCAGAAGGAGAAGGGCATCATGGGTAATATACACAGTTGGACCATGTTTCCAGTCAACAGATTGATAAGTTTTGTTTTCTGTTCATGAAAACCACTGAACAGCTCAGACTCAGAGCTACAACAGAGTTAACTACGACTACGACGGCGCTGCTGTTCAGTGAGGTTACAGTCTGTTGCTTTAAAAACAGCTCAGAAATAAATATTAACGTTTTGAAGGAGGGCCAGTAATTTACTAAAACAGCTGCTCACTGTAGTTTTTAACAAACAGGACGAAATGGTGCATTTGTTTGGGGACTACTTTCAGTGGCGGATTAATCCACATTTGGTGCTCTAGTGCGCATCTGGGGCATTTGAGGAATATGAAATATCTTTTTGCCTGCACCCACATTGAGTCCAGAGTAATGGGGACAGTCATTTCTATATTTGCTATAATTCAGCAGAGATGTGCTTCAGCAAATTTTGTCCAGAAAACAGCAGATGTGAGAGGTTTTTAGAAGAGCTGACAGGCGACCAGTGTTTCTGCTGTTACATAAGCACTTAAAACAGTGTTCGAATGTGAGTGTGTGAGCGTGTGTGTGTGTGGTGTCCCAGAAATGTGACAGGCAGTGAAGAAGACAGCCCCGAGGCTCTGTAAGACCTCTTGAAAGAACTTGAAGGAGTCTGAGAGATGCATCGCTCACTCTTATCTCGCCGTGCAGACGAAGCCTGTGGTGTTTCACGCTTTGAGTTCCCACCTCAGCGATGGTCCTACACCTGAGATATCTGCTGTGTGTGTGTGTGTGTTTCCGCCTCGTGTTTCATGTTGTTGGCTGTTTGCAGGTTTACATTTTGTGCTGCACATAAATAAATCACACAGAGCACCAGTTGGACCACTTTGAATTTTTAATTCGAGTTTTTTCTCGACAAGTCTTTTGCATTATGTGTTTTAATCCCAAACATGCACCTGTTCCTGGTCAGACTGGCAGGGGTATTTACACTGAAATGTTTGATCGTATTTCTCAGAAACAGCTTCACTCCCTATATAGATGTTTGTCAGAATAACAGTCAAGTTATTCACAGAAGCAGCAGACTGTCATTTGAGGTAAAAGCTCAATTGACAGTGAAGTGGAAGATCACTCAGACATTTTGTCTCTGGCAGCAGATTGACCGACCAACTGTTGGGCATTTTCATTAAAAGACGGAACATTATTTATTTTGTTTGCTTCTTTTTTATAGGTCAGTCCTCAGTTAAGAAGGAACAGACCTCTTTGTAAAGTAATTCTCTAAATAAAAGCACAGAGCAGCTAAGTATGTGCAGTTATTTTGGCATTTAATCTGCTGGAATAAAAACATGGATATATTCTATTGGTAGTTCTACCTGGAACATGAATCCTCTGACTCTTAACTCTGAGTCTAAGATTACACCAAGATTTGTGACTTGAGATTTGGTTTCCTCAGAGACAGAGATTCTCTGAGATGAGCTCTAACTTCCAGCCTTTCTTCTTTTGCAGCAACAGTAACAGTTGTCTCAGGTTTATCTGCAGTTGATACATCCAGTCACCTATTTGTTCTGTTCCCCTGCAGAGACTGCAGTCGATTGGTGAAGGTAAGTTTGGGTATATTGGTTGTTTAGGGCTGTTGAAGTAAAAATGTAGTTCACTCTCTCCACTGTTTGGTGGCTGACCCCTGTAAGACTGCATCCTGAACTGGCTTCTTCTCCAGAGGAACAGAGGCTCGTGTAGTAATCTGGAGCCGTTTACCACAGCAAATCAGGAAACAACGCTGGAATAATTACACCTGATGGTCAAAACATAAACTTATCTCCAATCCAAGAGTCTCCCTGTGGCTCTCATTGTTCTTCAGTTACATAAAACTTGTGAGGAAAAATACTGGAGCCAGTGGTTTAAAGGGCAAATACACCAACAGAAGAGTCTCCCTTCATTTTCAGCTGTGCACTAGAAAAGTCTTGCAGATTTTTGTTTTAAACAGAGATCCAGCTACACTTAAGAAGGCACCATATTATGCTGGCTTCGCTTAATTACACTGAACCAGTCACATACACCCCCACCCCATGTGATTCTATACAGCATGCTAATGTTCAGAGGCATGAAGTGAAACACAGTAACACAGTGTCAGTGTCCGTCGGTGTTGGTTGGTGTCCGTTGGTATTTGTCAGTGTCCATCAATGTTCCTGGTGTCTACCAATGCCCGTCAACATCTGTCAATGTCTGTGGGTGTTTGTCAGTGTTGGTTGGTATCCATCAGTGTCTGTCAATGCCTTTCGGTGTCCACCAAAGGTCAGGTGTCTTTAACGGCAGCTGAAAACAATCAGCTCAGTCTAGTTTGGTTTGAATCTCTAAGACTCCCATGATGCCTTGCTTTCATTGTCTGCTCTCATCAACTAAAAACAAACTACAGTGCAAAAATGAGAGCTCACACCAGTCTCAGTAACTGTAATAACAACAAACATGTTAGTGCACTAAATTTTAAAACCTCTCAACCCACATTCTTTACACTCTCTGGACACAAAGAAAAATCAATCAGCGCCTCACAGGGAATCGAACCGACGCAGCAGCTGAGCAGGTAAGAGTGGTATATGTACATCTGTTTAAACCAACAACAGTAACGCAAGTGTCTGCATGTTCCTGTGCTTTGTGTGTGAAGGACACATTGATTTTGTGCCACTCAGGGACAAGGCACTCTGACAGCTCCAGAAAACCAGAGTATACATCAGTTCAATACTCCAGCGGCAGAGTGAGAGAACCTCAGCGACGGTTTGGGCCTCACTGTGGTCACACTTCATTTATACATCCCATACAGAGAGAGAGTCGGTGCTCAGCAGGGATCTACGTATGACTCACATATGACTCATACAGACTATTTCAGAGACAAACTGTAAGACAGACGAGACACGCTTACACCGATCAGCCTCTGCGCTCTTCAGATAAGAAGATATTGTCACACATATGTGCTGTATCAGCATCAGGTGCTACTTTGTCAAAATGTGGAACGGCTTTGGAATAATTTGAAAGCCCTGTCAGCCGGGACTAAAGTAACACATTGGTATGAACTTGAATTGTTTATATTAGTTTTGTTTTGTCCGACAATATCCTGGTTAATATGTAATTGCAAACATATTGTGGCCTTTATCTGAAAGACAAATTACTCATTTTAGATAAAAATTCATTTTTAAAACATAGCGCCTGACAATAAATGCACAGATT
The DNA here is from genome assembly GCA_033238685.1 of Lates japonicus. Classification (NCBI taxonomy): domain Eukaryota; kingdom Metazoa; phylum Chordata; class Actinopteri; family Centropomidae; genus Lates; species Lates japonicus. Next base: position 75,597 of record BRZM01001997.1, read on the forward strand.
TTTTTTCATACATAAGTAGATCAGCCTATCAACACTTTGCATTTCCTTATATTCCTACTTCAATTTGTATTTTTGATAAATTGAATCCTCTTGTTAAATTGTGACGTCATGTGTTGTTTGAACAGATCTGAGTCATTCTGCTGCTTCACTGTGACGAGGAAGAGAAGAGGAAATGGCTGCAGCTGATAAGTTGCAATTTTTAAACCAAAGAAGTTTGATGCCAGCCACTGGTAAAAGCAGGTTGTCCTGATATAAGCTCTAACATCTTCCTGTTCCAGTTGTCAGTCGTTTTCTGTGCTGCCCAAAAATATCCAGATATGATGGTCTATTAGCTGGGTGAAGATAACTAACTAAGACCAGCTTCATTCTAAATAATCTGTCAATAGATTGTGACTCTGACACATGAAACAATAAACATGACAATCTATTAAACAGCAGTGGACAGACAGGCTAAAAGAAGTCTATCCCTTTGTCCACCAGTTGCAGGATCTCAGTCAAACCAACACTGACAGTCCGGTGATGAAGGCACAGCTCTCTCATTGAGGCTCATACAATATGAATCAGTCCTGTGTCTACAGTATTACCCTGCAGGTAACAGACCAAGAGCCCACTGAGACTTTCAGGTAGTTCTGTAAAGTTCAGTCCCTAATCCACATCAGCTCTGACGACGATGACGCCAGTACACACAGACTGATGACTTACAACACTGTCCACCATTTAACTACCTTTAATTTTACTTCACTTAATTAGCTTGTTAACATTTATTAGTTCCTGTGCTTATTTATTTATTCAATGCTGAATATTTTAAAATATCAATCTTATCTCATGACTGAATAAGTTTCACATTAATCACAGACTGTATAAAAGCAGGAGGTAGAACAGGTTCACATGAGGACTGACTCGATCTCTAAAGAACCTGTAAAGGTTCAGTAGGTTCTAGGTTCTGTCTCCTTAGTGTTTTACAAACTGGAACATTTTGTATGTACATCTATGAAAAGACCACACCGCTGATGACACTTTTTCAATTGTTTAACTAGAGACATCACTATATATATCTCTACCAGACTCCATTGACAAAAACAGGGATTTAACTGAGCAGAATAGAGTTGTTGATACTGCCCATCTGTTAGTGTGTTTGTGTCGTGTGACTTTCTAGTGGTGGAAGAAGTAATCAGATACTGGTCAGCGGTACCACATGATAACACAAACACATCAACAGGATGGAGGCAGTGGTATTCCAGCAGCTCCTGGTTAAACTGTTTTGTCAATGGAGTCTGTAGTGATATATAGATGTTTCTGTCAAACTAAAAGGATCTGGAATTTCCTTTAATAAAAAAAGCTCTGTCTCTGGAGGTGGGAATCCTATTATGGAACTTGTGCTGCACAAGGTTTAATTTCTGTACACCAAAAGTCAAAAACACCTTCAAGAGATGGTCCAACAAACTGAAGATCACGTGACCCTGATGGCGGACACGACGATCTGTTTTAAGCCAATGTGTGCAGCCTCCTCTGCGTCCGTGTCGTCTCTGTCTGTGTCCTGCTGGATCATTACCAACACTGTCCTCACTCCAAAAAAAAAGAGGTTAATTACTCTCCTTCCTCCGTCACATGTTAACACAAACATGGACACACACCTGACTCCCACTGAGCCACCTGAAGGGGTTCGTCTAATACAGAGTTTGATTGACAGGTGGTATTTGGAGAGGGTGAGCTGGGGGGAGGGGCTGCAGTCAATATTCAAGAGGAAAAGCACTGCAGTAACACACAGAGACACACTGCTGCATGTACACACTCAGACACATGACCACAGGGAGGAGGTTCGGATGAATATATCTTCTGACTTCAGCCTCAGGGTCATTTCTCTTTTTTTTCTAAATCTGAAACATGTTTGAGCAAAAACACAAACGGAATACGTTTGATCTTTCAGATAAAGACATCATGCTACCATTATTCTGTTTACGCTAATGCTGACCGTCTCTCAGAAATCAACAGCAACAGCAACACGTTGTTAATGACGGTAACCCGCAACCCATCATGTTTTGTTTTGGCATTTGTGAGTCACAAATACCTCGTTCTGAACGACGTAAAGTCGTTCACAGAGGACGGTTTGTTTTCTGCCGGCATACGATCCATAGGATAATATCCACCTGATGTGACTCCAAAAATATTAAACTGCTGGAGTCATTTAAACTGTTTTGAAGACCAAGTTTAGAATAGCAGATCATTTCCTCTACACCAGTTTATCCTCGAAGTCCAAGTGAAATCCATGCTTGTACCAAATTGAAGAAATTCCTCGAGGTGTTTCTGAGATATCTTGTTCACCAGAATGTGTCTCCAGTGAAATCACTGGTTTTATCTTCAACAATATTTCACAGAGTGGAAGGAGTAAAGGTTCAAAGCAGTTACTTTCCACCACTGGAAACAAGCTCCAGTTTGTGAAGTTTCCATATCCAGCCCAGATGTGCTACATGAACTCCAGGCCAGGGTTTTCCACAAGTACATCATGAGTTACTGTTTTCATTGTGTCTTTGTTTAACAGCTCATTGCATGTTGTTTGTATGTTAAGATTCATTCAGTGTTTTTATCAGGAGCTGTATTATTCTCTGATGTCACCTCCTCTCTACAATACACAAACCAAGTGATTAGAATTGGTAAAAACACTGAATAAAGTAGTTTCACTTCCAAAATCAGTGTTTCTCTGGCAGACACAGGACGTCAGTGAGGGGCTGCAGGCTGTTGACTGAGCTGTCGCTAACGTTAGCTCAGCCTGTGTTTAGGTGAGGATTTGTTCAGTGTCAGTCGTTCAGGAGGTCTTTACTGGGAGCTGAATCCTCCACAGACGTCTCCTGCAAAACAAACAGACCAAGTCATTCAAATCAGTGAAAACACTGAAGAAAGCAGTTCCATCTTAAAAATCAGTGTTTCTCCGTGACGTTCTTGGGCAGACACAGGACGTCCAGATTCTTTCTCTGATTACTTAAGATCCAGACGTCTACTGACAAAAATCATTAATCCAGTTTAAGATTAGAGCTATGAGACTATCAAAACTACGGCAATGTGATCGGAAACAGTTAGAGAGTAGGGGAAGCAAACTGAATTATCAGAGCTAACAGTATAAGTTCTCCTAGAAGATTCATGAACAGGTATCACCTTGCTGTCTCTGTTGAAGAGGATCCTCTCAGTCCACCACTTCACATTCATAAGCCCCTACTGACTACATCAGTTTTCAGTTGTGATTACAATCTTGCCGCTTGACGTGAACGCTATTTATGCTGGAAACTGATCATTTCATAACCCAGATAACTCCAGATTATTCGGCAGAAACAAGGAAACAATGAAAACACAGTAAACCACGGATGGAGGCACAGTATATTTGAGAAAAGAGGAAAGAAATGAGGTAAAGAAGAAGTCAATCAGACGGTAGATAGTGAGAGTGGAGAAAAGATGACTGTGGAGGGAAGCAAGTCCGCTAGAACTAATTTGTTTAATCTGTCTCACCCACTGGGTTGAGGGAAATAAACTGCCTGGGAAGGGCTTAGAAAGCAAAGACAGAGAGAGAGGAAGTGGAGACAGATGAAGAATCAGACCAAAGAGGGAGGCAGAGAGGTAGAGAGTTAAGAGATATAGCGTGAAAGAGAGACAAAGGGCGCAGGGAGAGGTCTGAGGAGAGGTGGAGGACGGAGAGGGATGGATGGTGGAGGAGGAGGGATGGACTGTTGAGAGGAAGAGAGAGGTTTAAAATATTATTAACTGTTCAGTTTTCATGATGGCACAAAATCTGAAACTCTCCCTTCGTCACTTTGTTTTTAGAGAGTGGACAAGAAGTATTAGATTTTTATTAGATTAAGATCTAATGGACTGTGTGTATGCAAGGACAGAGCTTGTTCCCCTTTAGGACGCTTACTAAGTTCTCATCAACAAGCATAGCTAAACATTCACGCCTGTTGTCAGCTTCCACCACTTTTCCTCACCAGTTTCAAGTCACGCCACTGGTTACTTCTTTTCTAACATTATTACTGTAATCTTAAACCAGATGAAGGATTTGTGTCATCAGACGCCTGGGTCTTCAGTAATCAGGAGAAACAAGCTGAGTAACAGCGTTAATGTCCTTTGTCTGACCCAAGAGCGTCATAGATAAACATCAATCGGCTATTGGCGTTTACCATTACTTGTCTGTTTGTTTAAGAGGAGGTAGACCCGTGGAGGATAATTCAAATTAAAAACCTCCTGAATGATTGACACTGAAGCAAATGTTAACTTAAAAACAAGCTGAGCTAGCATTAGCTGCGTTAACCTAACAGCCCAGCCCCTTACGGACGTCTTGTGTGCAATTTCAAGAGCACTGGAAAAAACATTGATTATTACTATCTGGCGTTTTTTTTCCTCAGAGGATGAAACCCTGAGGATAATTCCCAACCCTGTAAAAAACCTCCTGAAACCATTACAACAGGAATCATGACTCGCGCAATGAAACGAAGTGAGTTGTTTAACAATGAAATCAAGTCGACGTAACTCAGCTGATGGTATGCACTTGTGCAAAAAAGGATTCCTCCTTTAATAAAAAAGCTCTGTTCTGTAGGAATCATCATGTTGCCAGACACTATAACAATCTGAGTCTGTCAGTGGTTAAACAACTGAAGGATATACTATTGGCGAACAACTGTCCACTGGATTACATTGCAGCAGCTGTTTGCAGTTGTCAGGTAGATCAATACAGCATGGATTCCAAAGACTTTTGTCCTTAACCCTTTACACCCGAAAACATATGAAAATAAGAAGAAGCTGTCTGAGGAGTTTTTCACTGTTGTATAAGACTGGTTCCACCCGTACCCACGTAAAATGCGAGCTCAGATTATTGTGCCTCCTGAACTGTGTCCAGAGTCTGTCATCAGTGGTGTCTTTATCTCTCTGAGGAAAAGACTCTGGAGCAACACAACAGGTCGTGTTTGGTCTTTATTTTAACCTTTTTCTCTGTGTTGTCGTTTGAAGGTCATTTTGTCTGTTATTGATTCCACTGTTCCTTAACTTTGTCACAGTGTAATCACTTTATATAAAAACTTACCAGGGGACTTTAGAGAGATATCAGTCTGGTTTGAGCTGCCTGTTGGTCCGGGACACCATCTACACAGTCAGGGCTAAGTCACTTTTACTTATGCAAATACATAATCACAAATTAGCCTCAGGTCAGTAATCAGTACTATATAGAAATATACAACCCCCTTATCTCACATACATGACATAGACAGAAGTGTCTCACTGATTAAAATCTGAATTGTTATATTGGCAGTATAAGACCGTGGTTTTCTATACACGAGCTTGAATAAGTGGGAGTGTCCATTCGAGGACAGTTGTGTTCAAGACTTCAGACTTTGAATGGAGAGTACCAAGTCTTCTAAGCATAGAGTGTTGGATTCTGGGTTGTTTGTAGCCTCAGCGGATAACCACACAGATATTTTGATCCTGGCCTTATTTTGCCACATTTCTGGGTGTTTGATGAATGGAAAATCTTTTGAATCGTTCAAAGTCCGGGCTCCATCAAAGTTCTTGTTTTTGTCACTGATAGGCTCAGATTGTTCTATGTCTGACAATATGATAGGATTCCTACAGAGATACAGAGCTAATTAAAGAGGGTAAGATCCTTTTAGTTTAATCCAGAAACATCTCTATATATCTCTACCAGACTCCATTGATAAAAATAGGATTTTGTTGAATACCACTGCTCTATCTGTTAGTTAGGTTAGTGTTATTGTGTGACTTTCAGTGGTGGAAAGTATTCAGATACTTTACCAAGCAAGTACCACATGATAATGCTGTTGAAACTTCTAATAACAATCTGAGCTCAGTGACAAAACTAGCACATTTACTCTTGGCCAGCAGCTGTTTGCGGTGCCAGGTATAAGAGTTTCTGATCAATACAGCACAGATTCCCAAAGATTTTATTATCTACAAAACGGGAAAATAAGATTCAGAGTTACCATTATCCTTACAGTACACTACAGTAAATGCAACAGATTAAAAAATCAAAATCAAAGGTTGTGCATGAAAGAACTACCCCTTGTGATTCACCTGTTCCACCAGCATCCTCCCTACTACAACCACAAATAATGAGCAAAGGACTCTAAATCTCCCACCTGTCTTTAAGAGCTCTGCATGTGAATCTCACAACTCTTTTGGTTCAGGATTTCCAATTATCTTATGACTCCACCACAGCGGATGGTTGAACTTTCTGTCTCTGCAGAATGTGTTCAAAAGGTTGAGGACACCATCCAAATCTGAATGTAGTCAACTGCATCTGGAAACTGTCTATATTAAAAGAATCAGTCTGGCTTTCTACCTGTGGTTTTTCGCTGATCACCAGGAGTGTATTATGTCAATACATATTTTGGCATTGGCTCCTAGCATGAGATAGCACTTTGTGAGGAGGGGAGGGCCTGTGATATGCCAGCTGATGGTCCCAGTGTGTGATAGAAATAGCAGGTGGAGGGAGCTTTGCTACTGCAGAAATGGCATGGCTTGTTCTTTTGTTTTGGCTCCAAATCATCCTCCACTTTATCCAGTAACTGAGAAGTACAGGCTTCCGTTGTGCTATTCTTAAAACGTTAACCATTAAACTCTTGCCATTGAATTGCAGTAAATATCCTAGTGGTTTTGCTTACCCACAGAGGTGCCTCCTATCACTGCTGGAGATGCCACAATCTATAGAGGTCATTTGGTTAAAAAGTATTTGGGTAAAAGGCTTAATTTAGTTTAATTCTGGGCCCCAAAACCTGGTATAAACATCTAAGTCTCATGCAGCTGTAATCTCCTTTGGAAAGAATGGCTCATTTATGCAGAATGAGCTTGTGGTTCTCTGTCCAACTATCCCTCCATCTTCCCCTGACTCACGCAGCCAGCAGGTGCTGGAGTCAGTCAGCCATGTGGCAACACCTCACCATGGTAACAGCGACCTTGTACAACCTTGCATTTTATAGAGCTGCCCTGCTTCCTGAGGGCAAGACAGATAAAGTAAAACACCATGAGTTCACATTGGCATCTGCATCTTCACTCTTCAATTTATTTTATCTGTTCTGGTTCTAATCTTTCAGAATTTTGTACGAGCACCCAGCTTCTCTTTAAAATACTTGGTCTGTTTTCAGTGTTGTGCTGGACGATTTATAAGTTTGTGTCCAAAGGTAAAAAGGAGATGAGTTAAAAATGGACGGCATCGCAATCGATCCAACACCCACCCCTGCTCACCTGATGGGACCCTCAGACTGCTAACTCTTCTCCAAGATGAAGAGGGAGCCCCAGCGGTTGCCATTTTGATAGTGATGCTGAAGCCATTGCTGCTGTTGGACCATTTGGACTGAGCTGACTCAGTGTTCAATGATTAGAAATAGAAAAACCACAAAGTTGTCAACTTCAAACTATGCGAGAGCAGATAACCAAACTGTTAGACCATCTCCTTCTACCTTAGGACAGCAACTCATCAATCACCCCTTATAGATGTATAAAGATATATTGCTCCCTTTCTTTCTAGATTTTCTCCATTTACCTTATCTTTTCTGTACATTTCAAACAAGCTGCACTGCTTGATCACAATGGAAACAGCCACGCCGTTATCTACACAAACTAAGATGCACTGCTGTTCAACTCACATGCTGGTGGTGCAATGCTAACACTCATTATGCTGAAACAGGACAGCAGAGGAGGATGGATGTTTCCTGAAGAGCAACTCTTGTACTTCTAACAACAATCTGTTTTAAAAAGATTTGGAAGGCCCATACATTGTGAATCTTTTTGGTATTTAGCATCTGGATTGGCCTTTCCAAGATAGTTGAGTATATTTAGATATAGTGTATACTGAAATTGATTGAAATTTGTTTTTCCCGGAAACGATGTGAAGATATCTTCTGGCTACAGTGACCTCAGGTGACTTCAGGTAACTCAGACAGTAGCATCATTTTCCACATTTGATTTGTATCTGTATTTCCGTATCTTTGGTTTACACCCTAGTGTTCAACACAAGAAATGCATGTCTTTACATACAGATACGGCTTCAATTAAACATAATTAAACATGTTTTCTTAGTCGGTCTTGTGAAATGAAATTAGGGGTTGGTCTGCCGGAGTATGCAGCCAGTTAGCATACTACTAATGTTAGCTAAATATGGCTGTTAAAAGATAGCTGAGTAACTTCCTCTAGGCATGCATATGGTCTGCATATGGTCTGTCCAATTACGGCAAAGTAAGCATTTTCAAAGTACTAAGATCAATTCTGGACCAAAAAAATGGAAGAGGACTTTTCTAAACACATGAAGATCACAGAGTTAGCATGACAGAGCTATGTGGAAATGAGGCATAAATGAGGGGCCTGTGATGAGTTCGGTCAGGGGCGTTCGGTCACTTCTTTGCTTGAAGTAAAGTGGTGGGACCTTGTGGTGATGTGCCCAAACCTCAGAAACATGGACCTCATAGACAATGGAGATAAAACAGTCGGTCCTTCTTTACTCAACCACTGGAGCCATTCTTCACTGGATGTGAAGCTAGAAGAAGATCCATCTGTGCAGTTCTTCCTTCCTGTTTCTCTCTCCTTCACCATTTTTCACTAAGTTCTGATAACTAGTGGGGAGTATTTCAGTCAATGATAGTAAGGAAGTTTATAGTTGTCCCACTATCTGGTGATTCACTGTGAGCAGCACAACCAGCACAAATCATGATGCAGAGCCAAAATAGGAAACTTTTTGTTGTGTGAGCATTTTCAGCAAACTTAGAGGTTGAGAAGTCAGGTGCACATTAATCAACGGGGTATTCTGCCCTTCATATGGAGGCTGATGTGACTGTGAGTAACTTCTGTCTGGTGATTGAGAAAACAGCATTAGGGACTACAGACTTCTTTTCCTGTAACGTCACAGCAGGTCGACTTTTTTCCTTATCCTGTGATATCTCAACATCTCCTCATGCAGTAGCACAAGATGTGTACACATCAGGGTTTCTGACCATAATGAGATTGAGTTGCAGCCTGAACTGAAAGAACAGAAAAACACACTCTAAAGAGGAGGACCCTTATATAAGATATACTTTTCTCTAAACTAAACACAAAAAGTGATGTGATCTTTAATTTCAGGACATTACTTCATTATAACAGACATTCTTTTGAATGGAACAAATGCCAGATGTAACTGAAGTTTTAAAAGTGTTGCATCAAGTGTTTTCAGTCTGTTTACAGAGACATTTCTTTTTCATCAGCTGGAAAAAGTTTTGGTTAGTTCAGTTTAACTGCAGAAGTTTCAGAAGCTGCTGTAACATAAACAACAGATAACAGTGTTATTTTGTACACAGGACTGGCCTCCTTCATCGATAATTATACCTTTCTCATTTCTAATTTCTAAATATTCCTTATTAATATGTTCATTTGTGATGATAATTCTCAAATGATGTGAATGTATGCACAGTTGTAACTCAAACACCACGAGTGTGACACGGTGAATGTTGATCGTGTGATGTAGCATGAATACTAACTGATCAAAGTTACACTGTTTTGCAACTGCCACGTGCCAAACTCGGATTTGTTCATAACAGGGCAGTCTCTGAATACTTTCGAGCTTTCATGGCTGACTGGGGAAATTCAGCTGAGATTTTCCTGAGAACTTTCAGAAGATTATTTTGTCCTTCAGAAGAAAATCTGGGTTATAAAATTATTTTAACAATGTTTGCTTTGTTAAATGTCAACATTAAATACTGAGGTTTCCAAAAAAGGTGTAAAATGACATATAAAGAGACACCATTTAATTAAACTGTAATGAAGAATGCGTTAATACAATAAAGTGAGTTTGATTCTGATTTTATATTATGTGGAATTTCAAATGGAAATGAAGGCAGCAATCGCAACACTGTGTATTTACTGTAAGATAAATAACTGCTATTACCAGGTCTCCAGTTTTAAACAATAAACACAAACCCTCTTGTGACAACTTAGCTTTAGACATTAGGTCAGTTTGGATAAATCTCTGCGGCTGAAACTCCTCATTAAACATTTCGCCTCTGTTATTTTATTTTTTATGTCTTAGCTGCCCTTGTGTCAATTGGTTCTCATTTATAGTCTGGTTATCAGGTTTATCTGCTGTTAATAGGAAATCAACTACTTTTTTCCATTCATGAGATGCGAATCAGAACAATTCGTAGCAATGAGGAAAATGCTAAAATAATATCAAGTGAAGTTACATGGTAGAAACTTTCAGTGAGACTTTCTTGAGCTTAGTTGTGGGTGAGGCTATTGATGGAGGGCAGCCATACTCTGATACATTTGTCCTTTAGCATCTCTATTGGCCTCCCAAATTTCCCTGAGGCTTTAGCACACCAGTCAGTCATTACAACAGATCCTTTATTTAATCCTCTACGATTTAAACAGCGATGAATAGAAATGGATCAATTACAAAGCTTCTCGATGAGGGGATCAGGGCCAAATAGATAGTGGTTCCTTTACTGCTTCTTTTTACTGCTGTTTACTGCAACCCAACAATGTACAGTTTAACAAGTCTACGTAATACAAAAGATTTTTAAATAAAATGCTGTACACTGCTTCTCTGGGACAGGGTACCATGGTACATGGTGGAGTTTTAAATTTTACATATTTTGGAACCGGGAGGCTTGGGAGGATTTGTAGAGCTCCACTGACTCACTGTTAAAATCTTCAAGCTCAATTGTAATTGAATTGTGTATTAAAAGCAAAGGAGCCAGCAGATGGGTTTGAACTGAGCCATTTAACAATCTTTTATTTATCTGAGGTTCTCTGATTACTATTCATCCTGTTCAGACTTGCCGGGACGGGGTCCGGTGGTCGGGATTTCAGCCATGGCTCAGTTTATGACCTTTGTGGTGTGGTACAGTGACACTAACGGGAAGTAGCCGAAATGGGCCAAGCAGGGCAGGCAACTAGTTACTAGAACTAGAACTAAACCAAACGACTGCTGTTACTTTCCACCACTGGAGGCGGCACTTGGCGAGTAAAGAATGAAGTTTGATGTTAGACTTGCAGTGCTTTCTTCTAGAAGTAGAAAGTAAACTGCTGTTTAAAGTCTTTACACACTAGAGGCATTTTTCTTGCAATTAATTTTTCAATATATGTTTCAAACTCTTGTTTCTGTATGAGTACTTCAACACTTATAAAACCAACAGGGCTTGGCGCTCCCCATTTTCTGTAATCAGTCTCATTAACGTATCTCTGGAACTATATGTGCTATATTCAACAGTTCCTGAAGTAGAGAAGTTGCGCTTTCTACTCTCTCTACTCTATCTCTACTTCCACTGCAGAGAGTGAAATTTGGCACCCTGCTCTCTCTACTCTATCTCCTTGGGAATATTTGGAATTACCGATATATATAATTCAGAAGATCTGATAATGAACATGAAAAAAATAGGGCGCGACACTCCTGTTTAGTTTACCTAAACCGGTTATGGGGTTGACATAGATAAACTCTGAGGAAAAAAGCCACTGGTTTTATGTGTGGAAGGAGGTAGTTTTTCTGAGCTTCAACTGTGAATAGACGATAACCATTGGACTCACAGGGCTACTCTGATCCCTGGTTGGTCCTCAGCCTCCTCGGATCGGTAGCCTCCAGCAGGACCTCAAACTGTCCCACTAACGCTTCCCTGAAATACGTCCAGAACTGGCAGTGGTGGGGCTTCAGCTCCTAAGAGTAATTAAAATTGTCCTGTTGTCTGTCGTCCGCCTCTAGTTTGTAGTATGGGCCTGCATTGGCTGAATACTAATATGAAACACAAATTCTTCTGACCTGCCAGAAACAGAGACAATGCGTCCAACATATGACTTGATGTGTAGAATTCAGCCAGCCACTAAAATTAGTCGGGGAGACCAGTTCAGGGTTTCAAAACCGTCTGGTAACTCAGTGTCTATCCAGCCTGTTGTCAGATCAATATTTCAGCCAAAATTTTGCTTTTGTCAAACCTGTCCATATAAAACATCTAATTCACCTCCCGTATTACATATAACTATTTTATTCCCTACTACACTCCATGAATGTAGGTAAAATAAGACAGTCATTCTGTGTCAGACAGGAAATAAATGTATCATGTCTACATGACACATGTTTTTAAGTTGTTTGATTTTTGCTTGCACATCACTTAGAATTATAATCATAATACAGGGATCTTATTGGCCGTATGAACAGCTGGGTAACAACCACCACAAACTGTTGCTGTACACTGCCCATATCAGACAGACTGAAGAAAAATCTAAATCCTTAATAATAGGCATGGTACTGTTGAATTGTAATTTTGTTGACTGTAATTTAACCAGGAAATATAACATGTTATTTTCCACTTTTTACAATCAGTTTGTATTGATCTTCTCATCTTGAGCACAGCATGACTAACTTTGTCGAACAAGCGAGATAGTCACATCCTCACATCATGTCTGAGTCTGTGATGCAGAACTAATGACAGATCCAGAGCTGTAATCTGTGGACACAGTCGGACAGTCACTTCAGAGATGGAGTGAACTGGACAAAGACTTCTGAGATAATGCCTAATAGGTATAGGTTGTGAGACAGAGATGGACAGATGTGTGTTGGCTGTGAGCTATTATTGGTCCTGCAGGGAAGTGAGGCGTGATTCTTGCAAAACACTCAAAAAATGTGTACAGGTATTCATATAGTTATTACATAAGAGTAACTTATTTTAACAGAAGGTTCTACATCACAACCTTGCAACATGTTTATCTGTTTGTGTGTGTGTGTGTGTGTGTGTGTCGGGGTACGTTCAAATGCTTTATTTGAAAGTCTGTCGGGGCCTGAGTATTTATTCGACTCGTACTTCCTTGTTCCTCTCCTGGTGAAATACTGGTGTGTTATGTGACTCTGGGATCTCAGAGAAACACTTAACTAACTTATTTTCTGCCCTCGCTGAGGCTGGATGTTGATTAAAATGATGCAGAGAGTCCTGCCAGGTCAAACCACTTCACTCTCACTTCCAGCACTTCAAGGTCAGTTTCTAATAGAATCCAGAATCCGTAAAAGCAGCGGTCTAGCATTAACTGGTGGATTGATTAATCAAAAATTTAAAGAGTTTGGTGATGCGATACTGTAAAACACAGCATCATACTTTCAGTACATTTTCAGCTAAATCCTTGACCTCCTACAGTGACCCTCACGTTTTCTGTCTCTTACTAAATTTGATGAAATTAAAACCCGCTGGATTAAACTTGCAGAATAGTCATATTTTACCCCGATCTCAATTTATTTTACTAAGATTACAGCTGGCAAATGAATGCTATCCTTAATCCTAGTTATTATCAGATCTCCTGGATATAATTGTGCTTAGCTGTGATCACAAAGGTACCTTTGAGGGCTCAACCCACTTGAATACAGATTTAAAAAAAATTACTGCCTCTAGCTAGCGTGTGAATTGCTTTACGTTATGGCCAAGAGTATGATGTTTTGTGAAGAGAACCACTTGCAGCGTACGGAGATATGGCGTTTTGTGCAGCGTACAACGTATCGGACCTCCGTCGCCATGGTTACAACAAAATAAAAGCGAAGCTGGAATGGTCATGATCGAGTTAAGTTTAAGAAAAGATGGTCTGAGAGTTGAAATAAGATTTGAGAACCTTTGTTGTCTAGTTGAGTCCAGATAAAAGCATGGAGCGGTCTGACTGTGTTACATTAGGATCATGGTTTGAGTTAAAGCAAGATTACAGGACCTACATTGTCGTGGTACAATGATAAAATAAACCTAAGGTGATGGTCATGGTTGGGTTTAAATAAATTAGAGGATTTTCGTTTATTCATGGTTACAATAATAAAAGCGTTAGATTGTGGGGCGATCATGGATAAAAGAAGCAACCCCTCAGTGCCAACCTTTCTACTATTTAATCTACATGACCAGACCTTCTACTTTGCTCCTGTCATTATTACCTGGCCACAAAGTGTAAAACAATAGCGTAAGTATCGGTAATAATAAACTGCTGCACCGCGACTGGGTCTTTTTTTTTTTTTTTTTTTTTTACAAGGTCTTGTCCATTCAACCTTAGAAACACTACAGTCTTACGCTGCCATTTCCCTCCAGATCTCCAGGTGGCACCATAATGCGCCATCACCCTTATCTACAATACTAATATTACTAGCACCTACAGCTTTTCGTTTCAAAGACTCAAAAAGTGTTTTACAACAAACTGTAGCTGCATTTTGGATGCATGCTGATATTTTCCTAAGTGAATATGTTTTGTTCCAGTCAAGTGTTGGACTTTAACTGAGATCTTTCAAATGATTTTTTAATCACATGTCTTTTATTTGGGAAGCGAGATGCCCCAAACAAAAACAGTACAGTCTGTTTCCTTCTTAACTCATTCACCATCAACACAGGCAGTGGACACTACATTTGTAGACTCTGCTCAATACTTTGAAGAAGGTGATGCGGTCATTAAACTTTGAAAACTTAGGTCACATTCCTTGAAGGACACTAATCACTGATTTACGTGATACGACATTTGTGAGAGGCTCGACTCATTTCCATTCTTACCAGGAACACTTTGTTTATTGATTTTCTATTTTGTTTCATTTAGCATTCATTGTGGTTAACACTGCTCATGCAGACACCCTATCAATGAAGCATAATTACAACACCCAACAAACCACCCAGGCTAAATATAATTATGAAATATGGCATATTGAGAGCGGAGGCAGACAAGAACGAAGAGAACTAAAGTCCAGCTTCCTCTGATGAAAACAAATAAAGAGTTGAAGTGTTCCCCTTGCTGCACCAGATTTCTTCAGTGACTTTTATTTCTGGCTAATTAAATTCCCTGCTCACAGGTAATGGAGGGCTGATTACTGATATGAAACATGACAATGGAGTACCCACGTCATGTTGAATGGTGAAACGACGTGAGATTAATGTACTGATGGGCAACAGTTTGTTCTGAGGTTGAACTATTGATCCTACCCAGAAACAATAGCAAAACATCCAAAGTGACTCTGTCTCTTTGAACCAGGTGTTGAGGCTCAGAGTTATAGCTGATATTTCTCTGTCCCCCATATTTGTTCCTCAATGCCAACCTTCATCTATTCCTTTAGTGGACAGTCTGAGTCAATCGACAGCGACTGGATAACACTGTCATTTAACGTTGTGTCAGGGCTGGCTAGGCGCTGGCGATGTTCCAACATTATTAAGTTTGATGGTGACAGCTCAGTATTAACACTTCCTGCTGTAGACTGTTGACTCATCTTCTCCACTGTGACTGAGTGTGTTTGCACATGAGTTTGTTTTCTAGGCAATTCCTCTGCCTACATTTGGTTTATACATGATCAGCTAACACTGACAATCTCGTTACTGTCGGTGTTCTGCTGGGAAACCTTGGGTCCTTCATTCATCTGGATGTTACAGCATGTTGTAAGCAACACTCTCCCCAATGGCAGGGCCTCCCAGGACAGTGCTCCCACCACGCCACAACAGCTGCTCAGAAATGTCCCAGGAGGAGGACAAGGAGGCAAAGGTGTTGACCTGGCCCTCAAACACCCCAGATCCCAGTCTGATTCAGCATCTCTGGGACCAGTCCCAGAACAAACCAGATCCATGGGGGCCCTCCACCCCAACAACCCACAGGACCCAGAGGATCCACCGTCAATAGCAATTAATGCATGAACAGCTTCTAATGGAGCTTGTGGTGAGACTGATAATAACCTGTCCTGCTCTTATGAAATATAAAATCAAATCAACACTTAACTAAACACAGGTGACAATCTGGTCATGTTGCCTTTACCGTGTACAGCAGTCATATTTGGTTTTGAGACAACAGAGTGGTGCAGAGCAGGTCTTAAAACCAGGAAGTAAGAGATTAACATATTAACTCTTCCTGTTCCTAGTCCCAAAGTCAGTGTTCATTAAATGTCTGAGGCGGGTCTGTGGTTTTAACACAAGCTCAAGACATTTTCAGGTTTATTCTCTGACATAAAATGGGTCAATCGTCCCCCCACTCCTGATGTTTGAGCTTTCATTGTCTTAAAAAGGTTGCTAACGAGTGTCTAGACAGGACTACAGAGGTTGTGAGGCGTTAACGAAAACCCATCTACTCACCAGTCCCACCTTTACAGCCTCGTTGTGTTTCTACTCACGCTCTCAAACTCTCACTAACTTTCTAAGAGAAAACTTTTGTAAGAGAGCTCAGAGCTAAATAAAATGACCAGTTGGAAGCTTAGTGGTGGGCGTTGGCGTCATGTGACCCGTGGTGTAGTTGGTTTATAGCCTAACATTAGCTTTTTACTTCTGGAGATTGGATTTAGGCTTCAAACATCAGAACAGTGGTGTTCATCTGTGAAGATTATCTGATCAACTAAACCTGGAAGGATCAGAAACTTTAGCTGGTCACAGTTTATTTACGGTAATAATCGAAAACACAATGAAAGAATCCCACTGGCTTTTTGTGGAGGGAACCAGGCTGATGCTAACTTCAGGACTGGACTACAGAAACACATCATCGCTGTACACTACACCCCACCAGTGAGTATACTGTGTACACAGTGTACTACATGTAAGCGTGCTAGTTGAAGTGCTGCTTTGACACACAGCAACAGACGTGTCGAAGGTCCCTGGTGGAAATCTAACTAGAACAAGAGACTGAATTTTCATCAAACATAGATGTTATTCATATGCATTTCCACCAGGACTCAGTTCATTCCTGCAGAGCTAAATGTCTTCATCAACAGGATGTTAGTGCAGGACACGGTGCCATTGTTGGTATTTTGTGCTGTTTTTTCGGATGACTCATGATTTGGCAGCGTGCCATATTTCTGCTATTTAATTAGCGAGCTCGACACCTTTCAAACTATCTGTGGGTGTATTTCTAAAGTAAGGCACCTTGTGGTTACTACATTATCTGAGTAATGTTTCTTCCCCTGCCTCACATACAGTGTGCTTTTATTAATGATTGATGTGCTGAACAAATTGTGTTCAAAATAGTAAATAAAGGCTGCATGCAGTGTTCGTTCTCCACGGCAGAAATCATTACAATTCGACAAATAAACTGTGGAAGGTGACGATTAAGCTCAGAGATACCTGCACCTATTCAGTAGCAGAGAAAGCAATTGTACATGAAATAAAATCTTGGATCAGTATTCCCAACTGTTCTCAAACCTGCATCCAGATCGAGTACAAGGCTAACGGTCAAAACGTTTGCCAACGCACATAATACACACTGCCCAAATATAAATGTGTGTGTTGTGTCTGTATGTCTGTGTGTGTTCGGCACAGTTCAAATGAAGCAACGTTCCGTCACTGAGAGTAAATATTACGTCAACATTTAAGCTGACTGACAGCTTTAATTGGGTGAAACTTCAGACATGTAGAGGAAGGAAGAAAATAATATAAATACACGCCTCTGCACATACAGTGTATGTCATATGAAAAAAGAATGAGAAGCCAAAGATGAAGAGGGAGTTATGGAGGACTCATGCACAGAGGTCAAGAGTAGGACAACAGACTCTTATTCCCAAATCCCTATAAATCATCATGTTATGAACTTTAAACTCAACCAATCAATATTCTTATAGGGATGTGCCAGTCATGTATATTCAACATGGCTCTGAACAAAGTCCTTTCCACACTGTCTGATACTTTTGTTACCTTAATGTTGATTACCGTATGAATCTGACACTGGAAATAACAGCTGAAGCCTTGGTCAAATACTAAGTCCTAGTTCAAAACTAACATGGATTTATAAAAGCTGTTATTGTTATGATATGAATAAAAAAAAAAAAGTAGAGAATGTGACTCCCACATTTGATAAACGGCGAGAGCAGTCTTACGCTTTTAAAACTGAGCAAAACACCTAATGTCTCGTCAGAACTTCATTGTACACCCATACCGTGCAAATTTACTCACTAAATGTAGTGTGTGAATGTCTCAAATTAAACTTATTGTACAATCACCCCAAATAGCTAACTCATGTATACAGTATAAGCCATCAAACTATCTCCACCTGCTTTGTAATTGACTTACACAGGAAAGACATTTTGCTCTCGTGTGTTAATTTGTCGACATGTTGGCATGTCCTCCTCTACACCATTTTCACTTTTGTGTTCTGCTGTACAGCCAAGGTGGTGACCGTTATTCTATAGTCGCCTCAACACGGCTGTTTTTTAATGCTATGAACACCTGCACTCAACATTTCCATACCTGACTTAGTGTGAATGCACTTGCCACTCAACACATTACTGGGGTGGTAGAGGTCCTAAACAGACACAACATGGGTCCAACCTGGTTGCACAGTGGTGTTTCTGAGTGAGCTTCCTCCTGCTCCAGACAGTCCTGGGTGGGTGAGGCTGCACCTGTGTGTCCACAGAACTGGCATGAATTGCTGACTGACGGGCAGCAACGTTTGTCACTTTAACCTTGAAAAGTGACGTATTATCGATCAAAACGAAAATTTGAAGTAAGTTTGCCTTGTGATTCAGCAGAGCTCTCTCAGCTTGACCTATCAGCTTGTTAAGTGCATTAGCGTCCGGCCGATGAAGTCCGAAACTGTTCAGTGTCATTCTACTGCTTTCACTGTAGCGAGAATAGCTGCAGTTGAGCGTTGCGTAGCTGGTATAACATTAGTATTAACCGCACCGTTACCTGATATAAGCTACAGGGTTTAGAATTGTTCTTCTATGGTGACATCTTCATGTTTCTGACTTTGGTGATATAAGGCGGCACAGAAAATGACTGACTTGTTTTCTGATTTTGTTAAGCTGCAGGCGTCCAAGGACAAAATCCTCCTCCAGTGAAAGTAGTCGGCAAAAAATATTTTACTGTTGACCATCCAGAACAAAGAGGCTACAGGACAGACTGCGAAATAATCAATGCAGTCACACACAGCACCATCTGAGTCCTGTGCTTGGGAGGTGAAAAGCAGAGACTGTCTGTTTGATGAAAGATAAAAATATTTTGTCTCTGAAATCGATGAATAATCAAAACAATCCTGATCTCAATGTTGATCAAATTAATTCTGATTATTATTTGGTCATAATCCTGCAGTCCTACATATTCAGCATGTCTTGTCTTTTCTAACACGATAACCTTTACACAGTGCATACACTAATAGCGTGCCATTGTTTATAAAATGTAAGCTATACTGCCTCTGTTGTCACAGATTATCTTTTGAAGAAGTCACCAGCTTTAACTATTATCTTCACAGCATTGATTGTTGATGCGATGCAAGCATCATTTAGATTCAGATTGTCATAAAAATCCAGGCGCATTTATGTGGCAAAAGCAATTTTCCACTGTAGGTCGTGGAAGAAAGCGATGTTTAGTAATCAGCAGCTAATCATCATCTACTGGTGTTTCAATGACCCATGTATTTTTTATGAAGTGATTGATCAACAACACAGAATATGGTGTTGACCGGTGAATTTCTGTCTTTTAAAGAAATACATCATCATGAAACAAACTAAACTTTCAGATGTCGGCGGGAGTGAAGGAGTGATAATAAAATATTTCCTGTTTAATGTAATTACTCTCCTGGTCCCCGTACTTCTTTCGACGTGTCCTTTATCAGACATATTATTGCTTCAGTGATGTACCTCAGTGAAAATGTTTTGAAATGCGTTTGAGGTTTGACTGCGCTCCTAGGGCCGTCTAAGTCTCCAACAGCTGTTTTATCTGTGTCCAACTCTAATATTCACATCACAGGAGTGGATATAGTACTCCTTCAAATGGATTTTTCTTTTTTCGGACATGGATAAGGTTTTGCATACTGAGTTATAATGTTGCCCAAGAGTTGGGTGTTGCAGCTTATAGGTTTCATTTACGTTGTTGAGTAACATACCATGAATTCTAGTTTGGACGAAGCCCTGATCTCAAACGATGATAAAGGCAGAGTGAAACACCTGGTTGTTTTAATAAGTGGTCAGTAGTTTGGTTTCTGACTGATCCGGTAGAAATGATGACAACTGACTGTTGGTCTGAACCCTCTCAGGTCCTAGAGCTCTCTCGCAGTTGGACTGGACATAGCGACTGGGATAACCGTCCTGATGGGCCATGAGCCGGTGGGTTGAATTTTGACGATGGCTTACGTTTGGTTTGTCCCGGAGAGTGAATATCAATTGTTACCACAAGTCCTAACTTAATGATAGTGGGTTGAATACACCTTTCTCTCTTTTTTGCACCTCCTCTACGCTCAATCTATTACGCTGTCTCTTCCTGTGACTGCTTCGTTTCGGTCAAAGCCCTCTACGGAAATAAGCGTAGTTAAACATGGCGGAATAATATACAACAGAAACACTGCAGGAATAAAGTCAGTATCTGTTCACAGCTCAATTATGAAATCCCACCACCCGTTCTCTCCTGCCGGGCTGCTGACACTGTAGCCGTTTTAACTTTCATGTATCGACAGTTTCCGCTTTTTAGCTGTTGGCTGTGTGCATTCTCGGCGAACGCACGGCTCTCAGCGGTGGGCTCACCTGACACCAGAGCTGAAAGGACTGGAGCAGTCCAACAAGCTTAGTCACTCACTCTGTTTCATCAAGTCTCTACCACCATCACATTTAGTTCGGTCATTTTAAGACAAGACCTTAGTTTGTAAAGTTTCAGCCTGTCACTGTTGCTCCTGCAGTGTAGCTGAACTATGAGGCAACTGAACAAAAAGGTGTAACAGCTCATTGATGACATTTTTGAGTCAAATTGCAACTGATGCTAAAAGTTTTGGAGGCCACTCTATGGGGAAGCTGTCCT
>BRZM01001998.1:0-35517 GCA_033238685.1 Lates japonicus
GGAGGGGGGAGGGAAATGAGCCGGCGACTCCCCCGCGTGGGATTACAATGGATTATCCCGCTAAGACGCGGCACGAGCTGCCTGCTGGATCTCGGTGCCTGCCTGCCGCACCCCGCAACGCACCGTATGGCCCTGCCCTGCCTGGCATCGTCATAGCAACGACCCTCCAAGTCTAACCCACCACTCACACACACACACACACACACACGTCTGAAATAGGCAACCCTGAGCTCTTTTTCTTCTCCCTTCTCCTCTTCGTGGTGGTGACAGCACCCCCTCACTGACAGGACCAGCTGCCACACACACGAACAGAACCTGCTCCACCATCTTCACAAATTCAGATTAAAATTATCACCTTTGCTGCTGCAGGAAGTTCTTCTTAGTTTACCCCCCAACAGAACGACCACGAGTGTCTTGGTGTCCCACAAAAATCCCAAATGTTCTTTGACAGCAGCTTCTCAGTCGTGATGATTTGTTGGTTTTATTTGGACTGTAAGTCGATGTTCAGACCAAAAACAGTTCAGCACAGGATAAAAAATGGCACAGGGTGCATTTGTTTGTGTCGTTTCCAGTAAGACAATAAATGATTCTGGGAGGCGTTTGAGGAACAGATCCAATTTGAATTAAAGGCCAAAACACTGCACAGCATAATGTTACTGCTCTAAAAGCCTTTTGTCTTGATGAATATGAGTAGAAATATGACTTTTACAATACAGAGTTGACCTCCTATTAGGTTCTGGCTGAAGCTGAGCCAGACTCAGATTCATCCCTGCTTTTTTTTCACCTGCAGTCAGTGGCCTCATTCAAATTAATTCAGCTTGAGTCAGAGGCAAAAAGCTAGGGTTCTGGGTGGGTACTTATATTCTCTAACATTTTACAGAGCAGGTGATTATTTGAGAGAATTATTGGCAAATTTCTGTCCAATGAAAAAGTGTTTTTAGCTCCAGATCCTAGAGGTGCCATCTCAAACGTTTTACAGGAAGAGACAGAGAATAACTGTGCTGTTTTTGTCTAAAAATGGTGAATTTAATGAGTTAATAATAAGAATCTTAACAGAAAACTATTATCAACCCGAATCTATATATACATTTACTTACACAGCAGGGATCATTTCCAACTTTTCAGACAACAAACAGAGCAATCAGTCACCTCAAGCACTCCGGTAGTGCTCTGAATTAAACTAGCTTGGTAATATGTATTGGTAATTACTTTAAAAAACAACAACGATACAGAAGAGAGTCGTGAAAAACAAGGAGGAGGAGGATGGAGAAGAGAATGTGCTGAGTTTATCTATATGCATATTCCTCCTGGACTATGATACACAGTATGCACACAGGCTGTATAAATCCACTGCATTGCTGCACAGAATAAAGGAGCAGAGGAGGAGGAGAGAGGGGAGAAAACGAGAGGGAGAGAGGTGAGTAAAGGAGTGTTCCCTGCAGTGTGTGTGTGTGCGTGTGTGTGTGTGTGTGTGTGTGTGTGTGTTGTAGTGTGCCCTCTAATGTCTTTGAGGTATCGTTCCACCTCTGCTAACTCTGTGTGACACCCCTGACAGTCGACCTGCACTGAGCCTGCAGAGGGCCATCTGGACACCACACACTACTCATTATGCATGCTTTCAGACCTACTCACACCCATACCGACCACCCAATATCAGTGGACACACACTTGAGGCGTCAGTAAATCAGACAGAGGATCGTTCCTTTGTGACCTGTAAAACCAAGTGGCCGTGGACACACAACCCAGACGGGAAACGGTATCATCACATAAAACTGCTCAGTCTCTAAAAGCTCCAGGATTAGAAACACAGTCATTTGTAGATGGATGATGTCTCTGCATAGAGGGAGAGAGAGGAGAATTTGCACAGTGATAGCTAAAAGCCTGATCAATGAGAGAGAGTGAGATGGATAGTGATAGATAAAGAGGGAAGCCCGTCTTCAGTGCTGCTCTCCATGTGGTTCAAAACTACAGCAGCTCACTGCAGAAGAGAGCCAGGGCTGCTCTACACTCTTCATCTTTTAATCCGATCTCTGCACTCTTTTATTGTTCAGTAATTTATGTTTCTTTATGAGCTTTAATAAGCCCCCATTTCATCCGTCCCTACAGCTCTTTGTCCTCTTTCCACTCCATCATCTCTCTGCTCCTCTCCTTCCTTTTGTTTTCATATTCAGACCTCTGACTGCTGACTGCTTTTTAGCTGAAACTCCAGTACTGATGTCTCACCCTGTCACATGCAAAGAGAAATACAGAGACGGCATCAGGCATAACTGATGCCGTCTTCGAGAGGGAGAGATGGAGTAGCAGAGGAGAAGGGCAGGGAGACAGAAATAGCAGAGGGAGTATATCAGGAGGAGGCATGAAGAGAGAGGATAAAGAAGAAGGAAGAGCAGGAGGTGGGAGAGGAAGAGAAAGGATGGAAGCTGGTGTGGTGTATCTGTCTGTAACATCAGGCTGGAGCTAACCGTGGTTTGGAAGGGACACCTGTCAATCACACGGCTGCAGCAGCAGGGGAGCTGGCGCAGGATGGACGGATGCTGCAACCTGGTTGTTATCTGCTTTCAGCCTTTCAGTCCCACCACAGGCACAAACCAAGAACTCTGCTGCTGCAGCTCGCACACAAAGCTGTTCCTCGTTCAGGCAGCTGCATGCTACTGAATCAGCCGATGTTGGTGCAGTTTAAAGGAAGCGAGGCGCTAGAAGTTTGTGCCTGAGAGCTGTAAAATATAACAAAGTCTGATAGACGATCAAAAATTGGCTGAATTACCTCCCGGCGACAAAAAAGCTCCTGACTGACTGAAAAGCAACTGTCAGGAGATTTCTAATCTGTTGCTCTGCCTGCTACTGACTCACAAAACTTTCATGCAGCATACAGGATATATCTGACTGAAGGCAGAATGATCTGTAGGTGAAAAACATCACACTTTACCTTGCTGTATTTGAGCAGACAGAATGAGTCAACATGCTGCCTGAAATTTACTGCAGCTACCGTCACATCCATCCACACTGACGAGTGAATCCACCCACCTGACGTTTTCCTTTTTTTTTTCTTTCTTTCACAATTAAGTTGGAACAAACAGTTTGAAAATGAAAGTGTCACAAAAAGCAACTCTGTTAACGCATTACAGACGTGTCTTTGTGCTGTAATAAATATTGGGTGTCTGTGTGGACACAGGCTCTTCAGTATGAAGGGGGTGCAGGGGGTCAACACGACAGAATAGGAGAATGGTACCGACAGCAGAGGAGCAACAAAGACACTGCTGTCACAGCCTGGCACTGCTTACACACCCTGACACACAAAGACACACTCCACATCCACTCCAACTGTCCTACCCCTTATCTACGTCTGCCTTTGCTCGTGTAGACAACACTATTATGTCTCTACTCCTAACTTATTTCCAAGTATCCCGTAACAAACCCTGAACAGGAGATATTGTGTATCAAGAGTCATACATCTAAAATAAATAACGCTTATAAAAACTAATTCAACATCCTGCACGTCGGTCAGACTCTGTGTCTGTGATTTTAAAAGATGAATGACCTGCTGTAACTTCTACAGATGAGAGCTTTAAAAGCTTTTATTCTGTGTTGAAGTAGATGATATGCTGCCGGTGTTAAATACGTTTCAATTAGACTGTTTTCATGAATCCTCCCTAAATCTGGTTGTTTCAGGCTTGAAGAGGACTCTGAAGCATTTCAAGCACAATGAGACAATCTCTTC
Organism: Lates japonicus; assembly: GCA_033238685.1. Taxonomy (NCBI): domain Eukaryota; kingdom Metazoa; phylum Chordata; class Actinopteri; family Centropomidae; genus Lates; species Lates japonicus. The sequence goes on from BRZM01001998.1 coordinate 3,719, forward strand.
AGTAAATTATGTTTGAAGCTTCAGGTGACTCTAGGATTACTGCATCTAAAGGAACAGATAAATGAACAAATCTATCAGGCCTGGAGAAGATTTAAATATTATATCATCTTCTCAGGATCGTGTTGTGTTTTCATTTTACAAAACCCAAATGAATTCAGGTTAATTAAACTAGCAAAATCAGTTTTGGAAGTTTTTGTGCTACACATGTTAAGTTTTGAATAAAAGTGGAACAAACTTCATTACATGAAACATTAAAATGATTATTCTGTGCGGTGTTGCGTACATTTGCCGCATTATTACATATACTGATATTTTAAAAAATAATCCTAAATCACAACACAGGTTTCAGCCATATTTCTCAGCCTTGTTATACATGAGTAAATGAGCAGAGAAAATTCAAATCCACGCAGGCTTTTCTCCATTTTTTGTAGCTGTAGTCAAGGACAAAATCATTATATCAGCAGGTGATATCATGGTTTATAGTATTTAATGAATCTTTAGTGGTGGCAGCAATCCAATCCAATGTTAAAAACCTGTGGATGAAGTAGTTGAAGCTTTCCACCGAGTCAATTACACAAACCCAGCGAACCAAATGCTGTGATACACAACATTGCAGGGGAAGCCCATGTCAGTTTTTTAAGCGATGATGAAATTCATCATCACAGCTGAGGAGGATAATGAGGTGAGATAATAGCTGTCATGCTGTAATCCAGAGTCAGCAGAGCTGTGCAGCAGAGAAATGCAGGATCCGGGCAGTCAGTCAACGAGCTAATAGGATGGGACGAGCGCAACGCCAGCGAGCCACGATGCCAACATGACACAATGCAGCGCACAGAGGCTGCCCGCAGGCGACACACACACACACAAAGCAGACTCTACACTGCTTGTTTTCCCTCTGTCATACCCCTCTCTCTCTCTCTCTCTCTCTCTCTCTCTCTCTCTCTCTCTCTCACACACACACACACACACACACATAAACTACACTCTCCATGCCTTGCTGTTTGTTTCTCTCCATCCCTTCATGCCCTTTCACCCACTTCTCTCTCTAATTCACTGCTGTCCATCATCCTCAGTGGCCCTGGGCGAGGACGGGCTGATGCAGCTCCAGCTCCAGAGGCTCATGGGTCAGATGGTGAGCAGGCCTGAAGCGAAGGCCCAGGACAGAGGGGACAGTGCTCAGTGGTTCCCTGTAATCTAAATTTTTTTTTTTTTTTCTGACTCTAATGGACAGCTCACATTGTCTCCAGGCGGAGAAACTACCACCAGCCTGTGTGGGTAAAATGCTGACAGTGGTCTGGCAGCTTTAGTTAACACTGGCAGACACAGAAAAAGACTTTATTAGCCAGGAGAAGATGATTCATATTTCTGAAACTTGTTCAATGATAGAGAGAAAATCAGACTGATTGAATTTACTTTTATGTGTATCAGTGTCTCTGTTGGACACAGACACCACATGGTGACACACTGATGATTACTGTGTATCCCTGAGGTCAGAGGCCATTTGAACTGTGGTGGCGCAAATTAATGCCGATGACACACTTCACTTATAAATGTCACTGTCCTCTATCAGGATGAGTAACCTGTGATTTACTGAGAGTTAAAAAAAACACAAAGAGCCAAATCTTGTTTTCCTACATTTTCAGAATATGAGTAGCACTGATGGATGATGGGAAGTCGTTGACACGTCTCTACTTGCACCCATCTTTACTTAGGTCTTGTTGGGACTGTTTATGAGACCTGGTGGGATAATAACCAGACACTGAGGTCTGAAACCAACAAAACTGAAACTGTGAAACAGGTCATATTCTTCACCAAACAGTTACTGCACACATTCCAAAAATCTGTCCCTTCAGGATCGTTGATAATCTGGATTGAGGAGTAAATTTACGATGCAAACAGACAAGTTTAACATTAACAGACAAAAAGACAAAAGGTTTGATGGTGAGAAAAACACTGGATATAGAGGAGAGAAGACATGGACACACATATACAGTCATAGAGAGGAGGAACAGTAAACAAGAGGAGTGGATGAAAAATCACAAGCTGTGTAGTCCCATAGCTCCCTAACACTGCGAAAAGAAAAGGGACAACAGCAGCAGGAAAACAGAGGAAAAGGGAATGAGTAATAAAGAGGTAGAGGGAGGAGAGGGAGGGACAGAATAAAACCTACGGCTTGTTTACTCTCATTTGCTCTAAAAATCACTCCATTGATTTCAGACGTGTCAACAAAACACATATGTAAATGTGGTAAGTGCAAAGACTGTAATTATCTACATTAACAGCATCAATTTTCAGCAATTATGATAATGATTAGCATACACATTCACAGTCCCATTTGTTATTTAAATGCGGCCCTGCGGTTCTTTACTGTGCTGTCCTATTTCCTCTGTATTATTTACTGCTCTGGAGTCAGAATGTAAAACAGCAGCAGTTGGATGGGGGAAACAAACGGGAACATCCTTCAGATATGTAGAGAGAGACAGAGAGATGTGGCTGTGGATTAAACATTTAAACTGTAGACATCCGTAAAATGGTAAAACTTCTGATCCGTCCCTGTAATCTGTCCAACAATACACACTCCTGCTAGTGTCGTCATACTAATCCACACACACTAAGAAGAAGACAGCGAACAAGTCAACACGGATGTTAACGGTGCAGCTTTCAAAACTGGAAAATCAAAATTGGCTTTGCAAATGTTTTATCGAGGAGGAAATGCATTCAGTACATTTGTTAGAGGATCTGTACAATGCATTTTGGTGAGTGAAGCTGGATTTAACACAGCTCCACAGAGTAACTTTAAACTGTGTGATTAACTCACTTTAATTTACTTTAAACTTGTTTTCTCTCCACTGCACACACCACAGTGTCAGTGGAACACAGTGTAAATGTTGACATACAGTAATGTATATTGTCTGGTAAAAATATCCTGGTTATCATTGCTGGTTAAACTGAAAATGTAAAGGATAAGGCTGGAGATGCTCCATATCTTATCGCCCTGTGTTTCTTTATCCTGTCTGTGGCTGTCGGTCATCGCTGTTAAAAGGGAATTTTGTTCAGTGATTAATCCACATTTGGTGCTCTAATGAGTATTTGTGGCGTCTGGATGGTGAATGTGGGACTGAGTCAAAATTAACTACAATGTGTGTGTTCATAATGATGAAGGAACATGTCACCCAGTGCAACAGTGTTGTTCACTAATGTGTTTATAATAGTTTCAGGACAACAATGGATCTCTACGGCTCAGAGCAAGAAGATATATCAGGCAGAAAATAATTGCTCGTCAGATCTGCCTCAATTTCACTGTTTAAACAAACGCAACATGTCTGTTCACAGTATTAATTAGTGAATTATAATGTCTTTTAACTTCCAGTGTAGAAAACTGGTCTTTATACCTTTCTTCCAAATAAGGCAGGAAGTCCATATATGTGGGGATCCCTAAAAAAGATCACAGATTCCCATTCGTTGTCCAGTGATGCAATAAAATCACACAACATTTTAAATCTTGATATAGACATTAAAGATGTTTGTTCACTGTGAACTGATCAGAGAATGAAATCAGAGTTCGCTGCTTATCTTGTCAGCTCCAAAATATCTCCTCACACTCTGAGGAAAAATTCCACAGTTGCATCTTTCTATGAACGCCACAGGGACAGATTCATTATGTCACTCATTATCAGCAGCAGAGTTAATCCTGCTGATGGCAATCTCAAGCTGAACAGATCAATCTCACTGTTTAATGAGATGTAATCCTCTCCGCCAATTCCCTCCTGTCACTCATAGAAACTGAAACCACACACACACACACACACACACACACACACACACTCACACACACACACTCAGAGGCAAACACAGGCTCAAACACAAAAATCCTGCAGCACGTGCACAAACACACTACTATCGGATGATAGATCACTTTGTAGCTGCACAGTTTTTCCCTGACGAGGAAAAACCTTAATTTCTGATTCATTTACATTCTCAGACATCAGATTCAACTTTAACACAACTTTACAGGCTCAAAATCAACATCATTGGAAGGAGACACAACCTTGGCTAATATATTGTGAAGGCTGACAAACACACCGAACTCTGTTTCTAACTCTTGATCTTTCCGTCAGTTTCCTGGATATCAGAGATGAACTCTGGTTTTTAATGACTTCTCAGTCTTTTTAACTGATCTACAGTTCAGCATCAGTCTGAACTCTCTGGGTCTGATTCCAGCAGTTTAAGCTGCTGACTATCACTCAGTTAGAGGGAGATCGACCCTGAAGAACCACAGTTACACAGAGACACAACAGGTGTTCAGGGAGCAGAGTGGGAATGACAGAAGGTCCATTCTCCCTGTTACAATGCGTGAAATCAAATGAATTTTATGCACACAAGATAAAATACAAATAAAAAATACAAAAGCTCTCAGATGTGTGTCTGCTCTGTGAAACTCCTCACAGCTGCTGTATCGTGCTGAGGCTTCATCTAGGGAGATGAGGAAGAGGAGGAGGGAAGAAACAGAAAAAAATAGAAGATGGACTGGATACGAGCACTCTCTCTCTTTCTCTCTCTCTCTCCCTCTCTCTCTCACACACACACACACACACAGCCACTTTCCCTCCTCCGATCGGAGTCAATTAATATTGCATCATGTGGGCAGCAGAGAGGAGAAGACAGTGGAGGAAATAATCTAACACACTGATACAGCAGCTGGGTGTTCACCTGAAGGCTCTCATCACATACTGAATATACTGTATATCCACAGTCACACTGACTTTGTTGTTTAAATGCGGCGTTACGGCAGAAAAACTATATCCGCTGGGGTAGGAGAGGTTAGAGGAGGGATAAGAGAACTGAATGGACTCCAGAAACATCAGGAAAATAACATCCACAAGCAACAACAGGAAAAGAAAAAACTATTTCCTAAAGGGCAAACAGCTTCATCCCAGCGCTGGCAGTGGCACAAAAAGCAAAACAAGACACCAGACCTTGAATTATACAGCACATTTACTCTCATGTATGTACCAAGTAAACTGACACTAATTCATTATGATCAGATTTCCTGAGATACTGAGGAGATTTAATGACATTTTGTCATTTCCATTCTGCGTTTCTGACTCGATGCACCATAACTGGAGATATATTTCTCACCCACCTTATACACACAAAATCATACACAACGACAACTGTTAGAACAGATCTACACACAAAATGCTCAACAGCACATTCACTAAATACTAGGTTCCAGTGGAAGATCGCATCCTCTTCTCTCCTACTTTGTTCTTTCTCAGAACACTGATTATTTGAAGGATAATACTCGTAATAATATACATTTCTGTCACAGTCAGCAAACCCCATGAGTGCGTTAGTCCATACAAACCTTAAAAAAAGGCTCACAAATACATATTTTCATTTCCAGATTAAGCTTCTAAAAACAGCTGGACACTGACGATTTTAGCAAATATTACTCAAACAGTTAAGAACTATTTTAAGCTGCAGATTTGGTGCTCTGGTTAGGATTGAGGGCAGCAGGATGGTGTGTGTGGGACTGAGTCTAAATAAACTACAGTGTGTTTGTTCATGCTACAGTGTGACTCATTGATGTTTTAATACTTATTGAACAACAATGGAGCTCTGTTGCACAGAGGAATAAGATGCAGTGCACCAGGCTTTTGAACATGAACTGATTCATCTTTAGATTTGTTGCCTGTAAGAAAAATATAGAATACCTCCAGACGTATCCTTTAAATAAAGCAGAAATTCATTACCTCTAAAATATGCAAAACAATATGTAGGAGGTATTTTGACTTGTAAAATGTTTGATAACTTTTAAAACTGATGCAAGCCTTTCAGAAACACTAGACAAGACTTTTACTATAATGAAGAGTTTAACAACGCTTGTGATGGGCTGCACATCCACTGTGATACGATGCTGAGCTCTGAGGAGGAGAGGAGACGCAGGGGAGGGGAACAATGGGCCACTCCTTCCAGTCTGCACAAGGGAGAGAGGAGAGGGGGAGAGGAGAGGATGCTAACATCTCTGACTCCCTTGCCTGCGAAAAGGAGGAGAAACTGGCCGAGCAGAAGTGAAGAATGGAAGAAACAGCACAAGAAAGAAGACATGTGAGAGATGAAGGGGAGAAAGAGAGAGAAGGAGGGAGAGAGAGGGAGAGCATGAATGTGAGTGTGTGGGTGAGAGGAGAGAGAGAAGGAGAGAGGCTGGACAAAGGAGGAACTGACAAAATGTCAGCAGCAGGAGAGGGAGGGGGGGATGGTTACAAGGGATGGAGTGATGTATAGAGTGATGCAGAGGGGGCGGGGCTCGTGTGTGTGTGTGTGGGGCAGCTCAAAGCCTTGACATGTTGTTGCACATGGACACACACTAACTAGTCTCTACTGGCACACAACACATACACACATCATTATGTCTGAGTGGGCAAGGACACACACACACACACACACACTTACTGTGAACATACATGAACATGTGTACGTACAGTTAGAAACACACCCACTTTTATTATGAATGCATCAACACAATAATACCTTGCAATTACATCTGCCCACAGCATTCAGACACAAATATTAAATAAAGCTACATTTTCACTGTATGCACATATGTAAACACTCACTGAATGAGGTTCATCATGTCTTTTCAATCACTGAACCGTCATGCACATTTATGTCACGTTCAGTTACATGAGGAAACCTGCAGCTTCCATAACTCTGTGCTCACTGATAATGATGATAAAGCTGCTGTACTGAAAAAGACAATCTACCAAACCTCACTGATGCCACACTACTATGACTTCAAGCCACGAGACATCTCTCCACCAAAAACCAAATCAACAGGCTTCACATTTCTCTTATTTTCAATAATTACCAGTCACTGAGGAACTGTTGATTCTTTGTTTTTCATTTTCAGCACTGCAGTTACACATTGTTTTTTCAGTTCCTTAAAAATGTTATCTTGGTGTCTCTAAGTAAAGTAAGTAATTATACAGCACTTTTCAAAACAAAGAGCTTCACAAAAGACAACTGAGACGCTGAGGAGACTCTAAAGGTGCCTTCAGATATCGAGCGGTCATCGCAGCTTCCATTGTTTTCAAGTTTACAATGGCTCAACTTTTCAACTTGCTGCTGTGGATTGACGTGTGACCGTGGCAACCGCTGAAACCCCAGTGATGGAAACGATACAGGAGCAGACTTCACTGTGTCTGAGTTCACTGAACGATTCACCTCTTCATCAGCAGACAGAGGGGGGTACTGCAGCAACATCAGCTCCACAGTCGGACTTTTATGACACTAGTTTGCAACTTTGCAAACTTTCTGGACAATATCAATCATGTCACACTGCTAATAATTTCATCAGTTTGTAGCTACAACCTGTGCTATCTGTCTGCTTAACGAGGTTGTAGTTGGTAGTATCAAAATACTGTTTGTGATATATACAAGAATTTTAAAGCACAGAAATGGCAGTGCTGTAGATCTGGATCCTGTTTTGTTTTTATATTAAAAAAAGAAAAAGAAAATGAAACTCAAAAATCAAACTCACAAAGTGAGGACAGTCAGTGCTGTATAAGTCTGTTATACATTATAGAGATATTATATTAATTTTTTCTGAAAACATTGCTACACTAACGTTCAGTTTTGTGCTCTGTAAGAAGAAATCAGCGTGCAGAATGAATGTGACTGTGCAGAGCAGTGGAGGGGGTTTTCCTGACGTATTTAGGGTTAGAGGCACCACATGATTTTTCACAAGCGTGCAAAAACCTCTTCCTCTGCAGCCCTCCAATTTCTTATGCTTCTGTTCCTTTTCCCTCTGCCCTCGTCATCCTCTGCCTCCTGGCTCTGCTCTTCGTTTCCTCCTCCTCCTCTCTTTCACCCACTCCCTCCATTCTCATTTACTCTTCCTCTTCTCTGATCTGCCTCACCCTTTGTTATGTTTTCTGCCCCCCACCCCCACCCCACCCCACCTCCTTCTCTCTCCATATTTTCTACTTCAGCTCTGCCTTCCATCTGTTTCATTCTCATTTCCCACCTCTCCTCTTTCTGCTCCATCTCTCTGATAATTTTTTGGCTTCATTTGCAGCTCTGCTCCTTTCTCTCCCAATTTCCTCTCCCCTGCCTGCCCTCTCCTCCCTCCTCATTCTCTCTCTCTCTCTCTCTCCTCTCACTCTGCCTTCTCTTCTTCTTCTTGTGCTTCTGTCCAACCTTGAAGAAAATGGATTAGAGATGGAGAAGGTGGGAGGGAGTGAGAGAATGTAGCTTTTGTGTTGAGGCAGTCTTTCACAATGAGGTAACCAAAAATGTTCCTCTCTGTCCTTCTCTTTTTCTGACCTCCTCTTTTCTTCACATCTATTAAACAGCAGGGTCATGGACTCACTGGCCGGAAGTTTTAGAAAATTTGCTTTGACTCAGAAAACACCTCAGTGACAGAAAAAGCACTGTAATGCTTTTTTTCTCCCTCATGCACTACGTACAGTGAAGATATGTCAACACTAATATTATGTTAAGTTATGCATTCGTTCCTCTATGATCTCCTGGCAGCTTAGCGTATGTGTGTGTGTGTGTGTGTGTGCGCCTGTATATGTGTCTAGTAGTAGTGAGTGAGGTAGGCTGCTTGCAACAGTCAGAGGCTGTAATGGTCAACACTGCCCTCATGACCTACTTTACACACACTGCAGCACCTCACACACCAGGGGATATGGTGTGTGTGCACGCATGTGTGTGTGTATGTATGTGTGTGTGTGTTTGTGTGTGTGTTAGAGACAGAGAGAGAGATATTCAGATAAAGTGCCATCTGCTGTGCACATCTCACTGTCAGTTAAGACTTGTTTAAGACTGACGGGTGATAACCCTTTTTTTTCTGTTGTGACTCTGCAGACGTGACGCAAGCTGAATCTATCAAACTTTGAGAGCTCATATGAAAATATTGTTTTATTTCTGGTCGTCTGTCATGTCTCACATGCGAGTCTACTGCATGCTTCCCAGGAATGTCAGGCTTTTTGTTTGTTTGTTTGTTTGTTTTTTTACCAAGCCTGTCTCGTACAAACTGTGTGTATATCCAACTAAACTGCAACTACAAATGTGTTTTGGAAACGTAATCGCTGGCTGGATTATGTTCAGAATGGATGGCGAGTGTACAACAACTGTCACACCAGAGACCAGGTTTTGTGGTTAAGATTATGGAAAGATTGTGGTTGAATGTGGTTAAATGTAAATAGGCACAGACCACGATCTTTCCCTGACCTGTCAGTCAGTGCAAGTGGAGGAAAGTCTGTGAACATTTACTGATATGTTCAGTATCAACGTGTTTGTGACTCTCCAAATATGTGCATTAACATAACAACAACTATGAAGATATCTATGTCAAGTTTACAGGAAATGTTTCCTTTAAAAACAGATTTGCTGTTTCTGTTTTGTTGTAGAGCAACGTCATTTCTAGGAGACAGGGTTGTTATTACACCCAGAAAGTGGATGCAAATTCTGAAAATCTTCACAGAATTTCTGCTGTAAAATGAAGAAATGAATAGAGGTAAAAGTAACTGATTAACTGAATAACCACTGCAGCTCCACTGGTTTCTGAATCCTCTGGCAAATGTGAGCACAAAACATGTAGATAATCATTAATTTAGAGTTTTAAAATTATACTTCAATCGGCATAAAGACAATTTCAGTTATTTTGTTGCTTAAGAGGAAAGAGTGATAGATGTTCTTTATACTGTTATAAAAGAGCTGGTTCATGCCACCACTACTTCACCACCAGGGAACAAAACCACATCCACTCAGCTCAAGGTTGAGAACTGCTGCAGTTTAGTTAGTCCTAGACCAACCAACACTTTCTTACATTAAATCTTAGTTTAATCAGAAAATGACAAACATAGCCTGTTTATCTGTGTGTGTGTGTGTGTGTGTGTGGTTCAGTGGAAAAACACAGGCACACATCCTGTACACACACACACACACACACTGCCCTGTCTGAAAATCACATTCAGTTTGATAAATAACACGTAACATGGAGGCCAGTGTTACTCCCCTGGCAATTCCTCCATGATTTAATATACTGTAAATGTGTCTGTGTGCTAAAAGTAAATATTTCCACGTTTAAAGCCTCAGGGCTCAACACATGACATTAACGTTGTTTTTCACTTCATTCATATTAACTCATCTGCACCAGGTTTGTAAGAACATGAATAAATTGTCCACGGATCTTTTTACATTTTAATCTTTGGGCCTCCAGAGTTTGTGAGCTGCCCAGGACAGTGACAGATTTACACCAGCTGCCTTTGGACAGGTAGAGATAAAAACACCTCGGCTTTATTAAGGAGATGTTGAGAAAATGTTTCTTGTTATCAGCAACCTCCAAGTCACAATCTCATGTCTCTACGATTTCATTACATTGTGTGAAATGTACTTATAACACCACAGCTCTATAGCACTGGTTTCCTATATTTTTGCCTTGTAACCCTTTATAAACTAATAATTCATCTCATCAAGACCTCTGGTCCTGAGTCATAAATGTCTATTAGCAGGAGAAGAAGTTCAACACATTTTTACAGGGATAAAAGTCTCTAATATTGTGTGTAAGTGAAGCAGAGATTTTTTTTTTCTTTTTTTTTTTTTTAGCATCTCTGGACCCTCTGCAAAATTGGAAATTGGTGTGTTATTCATACACCATTTGGTGAGTTGGGCAGAATACGCAACATTAATTTCTTTCCTAATAAAAAATGATAATGTAGAATTAGCACCAGTATAAAAAGGAGGATCTCAGTTGTTGTCAGGTTTACACACGTCTTTACAAAATAATTGAAAACTTGGGATATAAGTATTTTAGCAGCACTGAGTTTTAGCTTGATACAAGCAAGTTCTCTGACTTTGTACTTGAATTTTTCAGACACATCCTGCTACATTAAAGAGAGAAAAGCACCACAGTAGAGTACCTTTAACACCAATAAACTAGGTTCATTGTTTTTTTATGCAGTCATGACCAAAACCTGAACCTCACTTGCACTGTAAGTTGACCTTTTCACAGAGAGTAGCTGAGGTTTATAATTAGAGTATAAAGCTGCGCTGACTGCTGCAGCAGATCAGAACAGAGGTCTGTATCCTCAGTTTGTATCTGGGGAGAAACAAACGAAGGTAGAGCCGGTCTAAATGACCTCATGAGCGTCTGTTTTGTAGAAACATTCACAGAAACATGGCAACACACCATCTCCACTCCTGCACCCTGGGAGGGTGTGTGTTGACTCACGGTAAATTAGGTTTGCTCTATATTTTTGGGGTTAGCCATGAAAGATTGATGTGTTGGGGGGGTCGACTCTATGTAGGCCAGTGAGAGGGATCTGAAGCTTTAATGTACTTTAATGTACTGTACTCTGCTCTGCTAGGGGACAGCAGGGATTCTGTAACACTATGACGTGGTTTGGTTTGGGAGTCAAACTGTCTCATGGTTTCCTCTTTCTCTCTCTCTAATTGACTCTCTTGTAGCTCAATAATTTACTTGTATTTGTTTTTTTTGTGAGAGGGGAGGAGATCCACTCTGTTACAATTAAAATCTTTTTCTACTTTCATATTCTCCCTCTGGTTTCTCATCTCTTTGTTTTTGCTTTCTTTTTGCCCCTCCCAGCATTCATCCACTCTCTCCCTTGATATTTTATCCATCAGGCAGTGTAAAGTGAGTTTATATGAATGCTTTATGAAACTTCTGTAATGCAAGATAATTACTTCCTTACTAATGAGATATGGTCTTATGGTCTTTATCATTACTGCTGCATGTTCTTATTTGTCTTTGTGTCGAGTTTTAACGAGCATATTTTTCTTCAGCGAGTTATGTGAGATTTTGCAGCGCTGCACAGAGGTCAGAACTAGCCAGTGGCCTACAGTCGTTACATAGCAACAATCAGCAATTTCAGCCACAGGGAACAGATTTGTTTTACTTTCCAGTAGCAGCAAACTCAAAACTCTGATGAATATTGATCACAAAAATGCACTTTTCCATCTGTCTTCAAGGTTGGAGTTACAATTAGTGGGGATGAGTCGATGGTGAGTCTCGTGGTTCCCGCAGAGGCCCTGATGTAAAATCTGAGTAATTTCCCTGGTGCTTTATGACCTCATCCTGTGAGTGTTATTTCTTTTTTTTTTTTTTGTCTTTCTCCCGTGCACGGACATACCCACAAGTTTCCCTGACATTCCTCAGCTTCTTTCACTGATTACAACACGCCTTGAAAATGAAATATTTCAGCTATTTCACGACCAGTGAATTTAAAACTGCGCTGCGCTCTGTGTCCTGACCTGATCGGTGGGTTCTACTGTCCTGATGTTGCATTACTGCACTTTGTCTAATTGAATTAGCCTGTTGAAAGAACTGTTATCAGACTTAATTAACCACTACCACCATCATCATCATCATCATCTCACCCTTTCTTCACACACATGTGCAGCCATGTGAGGGCACTGAGATGCACAAAGGATACAGACATATACACGCATGAACACACAACTCCAACTGTACAGTCCCGTATATAATGTCGTACACACACATACACACATATGGGTGAGTGGGTCATATATATTGTATAATTAAGCACAACTGTATGAATCCAACCAAAACAAAAGGCCTCTCTGTTCTCCTCTGGAGGCCTTTATCCCTCGTTTCCAGTCCTCCTTTCAGCTTAAAGGAACACACTGACATTTGTCAAATAATCTCTTGGATCAATGAACCATTGTGAGGCCAGAGTACTGGTAACAGAAGCCTACTTAGTTGTATTTCTATTTTAGGTTTGTTTAGATTCAGAGTGCACAATCTAAAGCAAATTCAATTTCCTGTAACTTCATGGACTTGTTTGTCCTCCGCTTGTATCTTCAGGCTTGTTTTATCAGTTAAGAACTAGTGAAGAAATATATGAATATGAACATGAGTCCAGACTGCAGCTCACTCTCTGTTCATTTAGTTCTGCTATGACTTTCAAAGCACAAAGAACTAAAGGTTTAGATGTTGATTTCAGCCGAAACAAATAATCGATTTGTCAGTGCGACGACAGAAAATTAATCTGAAACTAACTGATTAATCCCGTCTGTGGATTTGCTCCTTTACTTTGCCTTATGTGACATTAAACTGTAACAAGAAAATAACCATCAGATCAACTGATACTGAAAAGAACTGTCAAAGTCTATGCCCACCTCCTAATAAACATAAACCCTTATTTAGAGGGTTTCTGTAGTTGGTTTGGATTACATTGGCTGAATTACAAAACCAGACTGGCTCAGGGCCACTTTGAGCCGGCTGGACTTACAGACAGATAAATCATATCGTATGTAGTGGCTGAATCCAAAAGGAAAATAGACTGTGTTTTATCTGCCGATAGGGTTGCAAAGTTTTCATGGGAATTGACAGAAATTTATGGAAATTAACAGTAATTAATGGGAATTAACTTGAAATTTGTGAATTTGCAGGTCAGCCTATAGCAGCGGGAAAAAAACATCTTGCAGCAAAATTGAATGAAATTCAGTGTAATTTCTACCCTGCACTGTGCAGTCCTCTTCCTTTTTGTTGTTCAAAGAATTGAAAGAATTGATTAAAGTTCTACTCACAAAGTCAAAAATGTCAATTTTAAAATTTCTATTCGTTTGCATGCATGTCTGCTTATGACAAAACAGAATGTTTATATTTATGTTTGTATATGATACAGTTTGTATAAATTACCTCACATTTCCAGTTAATTCATGTTAATTCTCATATATTCCCATCAACTCCCATGGAAAGGTTGGTTGGAATTCCAAAATTACCCAGCTTAACTTCCCATGGAAATGGTAAATTTCTGGTAAATTTCCCGTCCCTTTGCAACCCTATCTGCCAACTCTTATGACGAACTAAAAGCTTGTCACAGTGTCTCCTCCACCTGCTGTAGTTTGATTATCAGCTGACAGAGATGCAGCATCATGGCTGCACTGGAACAGCTGGCAGTGCCAAGATGGAGTAACGCCAGTGCAGCTTTTAAAAAACTAAACTGAAGTTCACTGGGAGGAGGACAAAAACAATTCCATCAAGCCTCTTTGTTACACCTGCTTTCAGATGCCCAAAATATCCATCACAAGCTCAAGGTGACTCCTTCATGTTTGTTGTTTTGTCCAAACAAAACTCAGATTCACAGTGATATAAGACTGAAAAAAGCAATGAACCTACTATCAAAGCTGCTGGCAGTTTCTTTTCTGTTCACTTGGCAGTTTCTTTTCTGTTCACTTGGCAGTTTCTTTTCTGTTCACTTGGCAGTTTCTTTTCTGAATCAGTTTTATGCATCCAAGCTTGTTCCAGTGCTTCAACTGAAAAGATCTTTGTCAAGAAACAACTGCAGACAGGAGGCTTTACACAGAATGATACAGCAGATACTTCACATGTCCAGGATGTATTCAGTTCACTACAGCACAAACTGACACTTTTTCATGTGATTTGTCTTTGGTGTACAGTACAGGCTCCCTGTGCATCATCTCATCAGAGGATACACGCCTCGGTACACATCACATCATAAAAAGCAGTTGATGCTGCTACTTCTTATTCTACATCAGTATGTAAATCAAAGGTTTATCAGCCAGCGGTCGGTGTATTCCTTTGACATCTCTCCCCCCTTTTCTCTCCGTTCACCTTCTCTCATCATCATTCTGTTTGTGTTCTTCTCCTCTGCTTCAGCTGCTTTCCTCCTCTCATCATCCTGACTAAGGGTCTGTTTTCTACATTTTTGTTTCCCAGTCGTGATGTTTAAGACACATATGCTCTATCTGAATGGAGCGAGGACAGTAGGTTGTGACAACTGGTTTCATCACCTTAGAAAGACAAGTGAGTTTGATGCAGTGATATCAACAGGATGGAGTACAATATACCCTGATTTTCAACTCTAAGAGACACATTTCCTGTTCTCAGCTGTCATGAGAAGTTTTTTTTCTCTCTCTGAGAGAATGTGAAGAAAATTTTCCATCAGGACCAAACACACCTCCAGCTTTCTGTCTTTTACCCACAATCCTTTTCTCTGAGTGTTCCTTCAACTATAAATTTTATCTTTCACTTCAGTCCTGTTGTTTCACTTTCTCTTCAGAAGAGCTGATAGAAATGGTCGACGTAAGGCCGGCTCATACGTCCGCGTAGGATTGATGTAGAGTCTACACAAGAGGCCTGCGCTGTTGTGAGTATTCATACTTGTGTGTCTGTGTGTACTCTGAAAGACGTCAGAGGAGATGGCGTGTACGACCACTGAACTGATTGAGGCAGGAGGAGAACTGGAGTGTTGACGTAGGAGGAGACGCCATGCTACCAAGCAGACCAGTCACAGTTGTCAGGCGAGGTGCAGGTCAGTCAGCCATATAGGGTACGTGTCTATGCTGTACCTATGCTTCAGCTGATTAGTCAACTGACAGTAAAATGGGGTTTTGGACGAACAAAACAAGATATCTGAACATGTCACTTTGGGCTCTGGGAAACTATGACTAACAATTGTTCACTTTCACTTTTGTCGACGTTTCATGAACTAAATGATGAATCCCCACAATAGTGAGCAGATTAGTCGATAATTAAAGTAATGGTTAGTTGTGTCCCTGCGCTCCACCATGTTTTCTCATCCATGCTAGTCGTGTATTTTTATTCTTCCACCTCCATTTATCTTCCTCACACTCCCCAAATCACACCTTTTCCTGTTCTTCTTCTCTCTTCCGACTTCTCCTCCCCATTCCTCTCCCCTTTTAAAAATCATCTCTCTCAAATTTCCTCCTTCCATCCGTCTTAACACTTTGTCTCACACCTTCTTGTCCATCCCCTCCCTCCCTTCCATCCTTCGACTCTATCTTTCCTCTACATCTCTCACTCATCTCCAGCCCATCCTTTTCAGTCACTTGCTGCAGTGAGTGCGTGTGTGTGTCTGTCTGTGTGTGTGTGTATCCTGCAGCTTGCGGCTGTGTCTGTGGCCTTGAGAGGTGAAAGACAATGCTGGGAGCCCCTCCCTGCCTCCCTCTCTGCCTGCCTACCTCCCTCCCACACACACACACACACACACACACAGGGTACGTGAGGAACACAAAGACCCAGACTGTAGAGCTGCTCTCCTCCTCGACCTCGCTCCCTGCACCACTCCCACACACACACATTCCCACAATACCAGCCGCAGAGACGCACACTCACTCTCAGTGTTAGCTTCAACTTATTGAAGCAATAACTGTCTCTGTATCACTTGCACCTCCCCAGGTTCCTGCATCTACCACCCTCTTCCCTGGAGGAGCCCTGTATCTACTCCTAACTTCCCACGGGAGCCCCATACATGTGTCCCCGACACCCCCACGATCCCTCATTCTACCCCATCTCCTGATGCTTCCTCAAGAGTCTAGTATCTAACGATAACTACCACCCAGAGTGCAACATCCACAGTCCAACATTAGTCCCCATCTTACCCCAGAACTGAGGTATTTATCCCCCCAAACTCCATCAGAGAGTTTTACTTCTTCCCCATGAGCCTGTATCTGTCAAATATGAAACCCTGTCTTTCATCTAGAGCCTGTATCCATCCCTAACAACCCCACAGGGCTCTAGATGGCCCATATATCTCACCCAAAGGTCATATATCTCACCCTGACACCCCCACACCTTCCCTATATCTATAGTGAACTCCCCCTCCAGGAGTCCTCTACCTATCAACCCATCTGTGTTTTCACGTTAATTGCTAAATTTAATCAGACACACACCTCCTGCTAAGACAATAACTCTATCTAGCTATGAGCTCAAGTGGGGTTTTTGCTCACGATAAGTGAGGTCAGCTAGTCACCTCAAATCATATTTGATTGGATTATTGCTGCTGGTCTTCGATCTATAAACAGATAATAAACAGAGTGATTTAGTATTTTATATATTAGTATTTTAACTGCTAAACAATGTGTGTGTATGATGTACTTTTACCACAAATCAAATATGGTTCAATTAGAGTTGTTCTCTTCCATTATAGCGATCATGATATCTATGTTACCAGGTCGATACAACGGCAATGAGAAGTTTTTAGATATAAATGTAATATTTCACTTTTATTATTTTTTACCCAAATAATGGTTCATTCATTTTTTTTTATTAAATTATTTTGCATTAAAATGTTTGAATGAGGAATTCAATGATATAAATTATCAAGAAAAATGTCAATATCCTTCAAAAAATACACACACTGGCGATGAATGTATACCTATATATGATCCACCGCTCTCACCTAACGGGTCACTGAGCAGAGAGTGAAGGGGCGTTTCCTTGACAACCATGTAGGGGTTACAGGTACACTGTACAGAATAACATAAGACATTATATACTGTTGTATATTATCTGGTTGGGAAAAACATCCTTATAGATACAGGATATTTAACTGTAAGCGGTGCGGATGATTATTGTTTCAAAACATTGTTTTATCAGAAACACCAGACAGACTTTCCTAAAAATACATGGTGTTATCTATAAAACAACAATCAGTCCAAATAATTCATAAAAGTTAATTCAAAGTGACTTCAAGCCCGACAAATTTGTCTCAAAGTTTACTTAGGAAACAGAGGAGACTGGATAAAAACATCAGAGTTTTTGAGATGAAACCAGAAAGAGGCGAAATGCTTTCTTTTTATTCTTTTTATAGCTGTCTCTTCAGTGTGTTTTAAAGCAGCAGACTGTGTTAGTTCAAAACCTGGGAGCTCTATGGAAAAAGGTTGGAGGCATGAGCTCCATTTACATCCACCCACCCACACACACACAGTATGTTTCTCCATCTGCTGTCCAAGAACCATGTTTTGTGAAACTTTGTGACTTTGCTTATAAAACATGACTGCCTATCTGGCTCACCTCAGGTCTTTATTAACCAATTTAAAGCCTCTGGACATCTCCTGTCTGTTTCCTTCTTATGGCTGTAGGACCAACATTTAAATATTCACATTAAAATCTAATCTTGGCCAGTTTAAAGCCCTGCAAATTCACAGAATACATAAATTAAGCATCCTTGTGCTCAACACTTTTAAGTAGGTACACTAAAATCTCTTCTTGACCTTGATAACAGCTAATTTGTGTTAATTAATGCAGTATCTGATGGATAATTTCCACCTGCAAGTCCTGTGATCATTTATAACACTTTTCTTCTTTTACACAACCTCTGCTGATTTATGTCAGTATAAGCAGTAGTAATCTTAACCATCTAATCAGTCATCTTATGTGGTTGTGAATGTATTATTTGGCTTTTATATCACATATTGTGATACACATCATAATGTTTACTGCCTAACATATCTACAAATAAAACATGAGTCAGATTTATGACATGTGAATGAAAGGAGTGGAGGTCTGAATCCTAGCAACTTCTGCTTCCCAGACAACTTGACTTGTGTTTGATCTTTGTGCTCCATGTATATTGTTATGAAGGGGAGCAGTCAGGCCTGAAAACACTCATCGTATCACAGATACACACTCAGGGCCAAAGGATTAGGGGTGCTGGTGCCTCCTTCCTATCAGTCTTCAACAGACAAGGCCAAGGACTGCCAATCCATAAAACACACTACCCACCATCTCCTGTGTGTGTGTGTGTGTGTGTGTGTGTGTGTGTGTGTGTGTGTGTGTGTGTGTGTGTGTGTGTGTGTGTGGTTAGGATTAAATAACTGTCCTCATACTGTTGGTTTTCACCTGTAACACAAGAGAAAATAAGACCCTTCCTTCGGTTTCTGCTGACACCATTGGCTCCTTTATTTAATATAAAAATTGAGCTGGCACCCTCAACTGAATAAGGGAAGAGTAACAAAGTATTTAACTACTTCTGAAAATATATATATTTAAAGTGCAAAACAATTTGCATGGCAACTGAGCATGCTTGGTTCGTGGGGGGATGAGATGCTGATGAAAGCTCTTGAAAAGATTGTGCAAGTGGACTTTGATTTATTTCCCTGGGACAACAAATAATCCTGACCAACTGATGAAAAATTAGTCAACAGTTAGGAGTAATTATTTAAAGTTGTTATTTGTAAGTTTTCTCTCTGAGCAGGTGGTGATGACTGCTCGTCAGGAGCTTTAGTTATTATTGTGTTTATAATACAGAGGTTAGAATACACCCTCTGGAAGCAGAGCTACCTCTTCCAGGACAGACTGGGCTCCACAATGAGTAGCTATGAAAAGTGACAAGACAGGCGGCTGGGCCTAGCTGGTTGTGCTAACTTAAGTAGAAGAAGTGATAGAAGAAGAGGCAAAAGCTTGCTGTTGTTTTCCGCCCTGGAAACAGCTCTTCATGAGTAAAGGAATGAAGTTCGATGCAAACTCACAACATTTCTTCTCGTCTGAGCTGTTAATACTAACGTTAGCTATGTATAATATAAAACTTACAAATAACTCCTTTAAGTCATCTGGGAAATGCAACAAATTCCAAATATCTGGGTTTTCCATCCTCTCAAATGCAGCTATTCTCTAGTAGGTTGAATATCTTGGATTTTGGTGGAAAAATAACAAAAATAAAACAGTATTTTCTAGTATTTTGGATTTTTTAGATCAAACAACAAAGTGATTATTATTAAATTAATAAGTCATCATGACAATAATTTCTAACAGCAGCCATTTAGATGGCAGAAACTTGTGACTATCACTTCCAATTCTAGACTAAAGAATCTGTAACTAATGTCTTGGTGCGTTTGATTAAGTGAGTGATACAGGACAGAGGTGGGAGAGGGACCACACATCCTTTTTTTTTTTCCAGAGATGTACCTGAACAAACACACACAGACAAACACAAAATCACACACACAAGCATTAGAAGTGGAAGAGAAAGAGGTAATGATAATAAAATATCGTGATAACGGAATGTGAGAGAAGTGTGTATTTTCTTCTCTAAGTATTCAGAAAAGCCTACAGCTCTTTGCAGAAGCGACGACCTGCCCTTGACTCTATACCTTTCATTCTCTCTCCCTTCTCTTTCAGAGAAAGAGCTTGAATACCAAGAAGAAGAAAAAAAGTCAAACAGTAGATAAAGGTTTGAATAGGAGAGGAGAGAGAGGATGAGCAAGATGGAGCTATCTGATAGAAAAGACAAAGGGGTGATTAGACTTTTTCTGTTAAAGGGAGACTAAACTCCATGAAGAATTTCACCAGAGGCCCAGTGGCTTTCTCTCATTCATCAGTGACAAATAAAACAGAATTTGGACAGAGAAAAAGGTAAAAGAAAAGAAACGCAATGAGCTGGGCAGAGAAAACAAACCATCTAGCAGCTGATGTGGAGAGGGAAGGTGCAGGAGGGAAGGAGGCATGGGAAGCTGTAAGCAGGAATGAATAAACAAATACACTAATAAGAAAGTTAAATTCCTGCAGCTCTGATATAATCAGGTGAAAAGCCTAACAGGAGACTCATAAAAAATAATCATGTTTACTTATGATAATGTCTTTAAAGGTAAAAAATGCGATACTACTGACTGTAATGTCAGAGAAAGAAACTTCTCAGAATTGGCAGAAATGATTTGAAGCTGTTAGTCTGAAAAGACATGACTGCAACACCTCTTTTTATTTCTTATGTCTTTGACTGTATACGAATCATTTGGTTTTCACCCACACTGTCATTTCTTCAGGTATTGTGTTTTGTACAATGATATTTGTCGACTTGTATCTGTCTTTTGCGCTCTCTTAGCATGGAATAGAAAGCACCTAGTCCTAAATTGGGTAATAATTAACTGATAATTCACTTCTATATCATGGCCTAAATCTCGAACAGACACCTAATTTGCTCCTTGTCATGCAGACAAACTGACACACAAACGATGGCGTCTCAGCTACGGTATAACTACAGTATCACATTGAAGTGATTCAGTTGGTGTCCTGCAAGCCTCTTATCCTCTGAGGGTCTGATTTTTTCCTGATGACTGACGGCATTCTCCATGTCCTGTGAAAGTGATTCATAACCTGGAGGCTTTACTGTGGATAATGGACGCAAAGGTCAAACTGACCAGGGAAAATCGATTCTCATCCCTTTTCAAACTTGAGAAGCTTTTGGCGTATGAACTTCCTGCTGGACATGAATCAAAAATATTTTCACTGAAAGAAAAAAAACAAATCACATATTTTGAATTACTTATGTTTGAGTCTAGAATATAAGAGCAGTATAAAGCTAATAGTGTGGGATTTATCTACTGATGTACTAAAACCAACAGATGACAACTGTGTAGGAGGTTTGTGTGTGTGTGTGTGTGTGTGTGTGTGTGTGTGAGATGGGCAGCTACGGCATCTAAACTGCAGCTCAGAGATGTGTGCAGCATGTGCGCACGGTAATCCTTACAAATCTGCATGTGTGTGTGTAAAGGTTTGTGTGTCTGTCTTGTACGTCAACATGTATAAAGGATGAAGCGCAAATCTATCCCTAGATCTATGTATCTGTGTGTGAGTGTGTGTGTGTGTGTGTGTGTGTGTGTGTGGACAGAGGGGGGGTGAAGAGCAGTGAAGATAGCGAAATTATTTCAGGGTTCAGGTTTGTGTGTCTGCCTACAGCGCATGTGAAGGGATGGGGGTGGGGGCGGGGTGGAGGAGGAAGAAGAAGAAAATAAAGAAACAGGGGAGTGAGTTGGAACTGTGGATGGATGGATAGATATGGAGATGGAGGGAAGATGTGGATGCTCAGCAGGCCACAGTGAGTTCAACTTAAACTTATCTGGGTGGTTTGGATTGGAGGTTGACCTCCACCCCTCCATCTCTGTAACATCTGTCTCATCAGGTCCCACCTCAGGGCAAAGCCTCCTCCCCGCCTCCACACAGTCTCCTCTCTCTCTCCTCCACAGCTCCTCTTCCTCTCTTTAGTCTCTGTTCTTTACTTCTGCTTTCTCCATCATCATTCTCTTCATACATCTCTGTCTCTTTTAAATGTCTCTCTTTTTAAACCTCCCTCTGTCACAGACCTGCGACCACGCTTTATTTTCAGACCACAATAAGTCACATCTCAGTTACTTTCATGTATATATTGCGTGATGGAGGCCATCATTAACAACAATCATCAGTTAACATGCATTTGCTGCCTTGGACTGCTGTCTTCTAATAAACAGAAAATTATATAATAATGTGAAAATATACTACCAATGTCCTGGTAAAAAGGTGGCTGCAGTAGCTCATAGATTTCTCTACACCCATTTTTCTTTATCGGTGACTAAATCAGTTCTGCATGAAGTGTGATCAGGAAATGGTAAAATTTTAGAAAGTCAGAGGTTCCATTGAATGAACAAAAGCAAAAATGTCTCCATAAAAAAGAATGTTCTACAGCTAATGAATGGCCTGCATTCATGTCGTAATAGGAGTTATTGTAATTAGGAGCCTTCCGCAGAGCGTGTAATTGCCAGCGAGGGAAAGTCAAGATTTTCTGAGAGCTCTGATATATCTGGCTAAGCAATCAATACAGCAGTGCCTGAAAATAAACATGGATTCTCACATCGGTGAAATACATCAGTTAAAATTAACAATTTGGAAACCACAATACATCCACTCAATCACATCACAATACGAGACTGAGGTACAATTAACACCAACACATGTAAATCACAATAATGATTCTATTTAAAATCAGAACCCAATTACATGCCGATTTTACTGCTCTTCCACCGTCATGTGACTGTTTTGTTGAGTGATCACACTGCAGGTGAAGCAGAAGAAAGAGCTAATTGAATTAGCTCATTAGCTTGGTCTGAACCAAACTGTGGATTTGGAGAATCGTTTCCTAGTATCAATGACCTAGATTTAATGGATATATCATTATTACAGTTACTCACATGACTAATTCTGTAATGATCCAACACGTCTCGAGCTGTTATTACCGTTGATGTTGACTAACAAGTAAAGAAAAAGAAACCATATGGAAGGGCGCAACAGAAGCTCAAGGATAATTTTTTAAATTAATTTAAACTAGTGCTCTCTTTCTCTAATTAACTAGGCAATAAAATTAAATCATGCATCACAACCTTACAGATTCTTTGTCTGCAGTAAGATACTGAACGAACTGTGTGTTGCTTATATGTGTGTGCCTGCTTATATATTCCAGTCCTACGTGTTGAGCGTCCTATCATATTACATTCTTTTTCCCCATGACAGCAGAGAGCATAGAGTCCTCTCTCTGTTCTCTGTGTTATCAGCTCTGCCACTCAGGTCCCCACTGGCCGTCCTACACGCTGGAGTGAGGTGCTCACCTCAGGTGTCTCTGTTTTTATTGCACTGACTTAAAAGGCACTGCACACATGTTGTGTGTGTGTATTGTGTGGAGCTTTATGTTCCTGAGGAGGGCGCTGATAACCATAGGTACAAATTTCAGATTGGGACAGATTTTATTGAGCAACCTTTGGTGCTCCAACCCTCCATTCATAAAACAATAGAGAACACTAGCGACACTCCCAAGGTCTTAACAACACCCCAACCACACAAACACACACACACATGAACACAGGTTTGTTAAAGTGGGTCAGGGGTGGTGGAAGGCAGGAAATGGGTGGAGGTGAAGATGGAATGACACTGCTGACACTCTGACAGGGAAAAATGAGGAGGTGGATCACGTTGTTTTGCTGTCAGTCTTCAGCTCAGGTCACTGAGGAACAAAAATGACTTAAATATGTTGGACTGTAAGTTCAGGTACTGAATTTCTCTCCAGTGTTTTAGCCAAAACATACAGATCCATTTCTATAAAGCATAAATCCAAGCAGAAAATGTTCTTCTTTTTCTCCTCAACTATTAAAACATCTTTAGGCAACAATTCCAAATCCACACAAATCTCATTGTCACCCTAGTTTCATAAATGGGCAGAACAACTTTTTCTGATTTTACTCTATTGTATTTTTAAAGTTATGTGCCTCATGTATGCTGCTGACACTTGTTTATTGTGCAGCCACACAAAAACTGATAGTTTGATGAATACTTTTGGTTGTGTTTCTGGTGTGAAGGCAGCTCTGTTTGGCTGCTGCTGACTGAAGATTCTGAAACTCTGGAGCCTAATTTAACCACTGAACCAACAACAAACAGCCTTTAAGTTAGAGCTATTCTAATAGCTCTCTTGAAGCTATTCTTCAAACAAAATACTAACATATTCTAATGACATCTACTGATCAGCACTAAACACAAAGTACAGATAAGGTGATGGACTGTAAATAATCATATTAGATTAAAATTTGGACCTGATTGTAGCGCTTGATAAAAAGTTAGAAATCACTTAAGTTGATAGAATTCATCTATGGAGACATGAATGTGTGTGTTAGATTTCATCTCAATTTATCCAATAGTTATTGAGACATTTCCTCAAAACTAAAGCGACCACCTCATAGTTGTGCTTGAGGAAAGTCAGGGATCACTAATGTCATCAGGATTCATCATCTGGGACAATGGACGTCTGACTAAATTTTTAGAGCAGTTTATTTAATAGCTGTGGAGAAATTTCAGTCTGCTCTTCTAAGTCAACAGTTATCTGTGAATCAACAAGTGATGCTGAATTATTTCAAGGGGCTGTGTCACTTAAATTCCATCCTTTAATATACTTCGATTAGTAACTCCATTTCCCTGAACTTGTTGGTTCAGTTACTAAAAACCTAACTGCTGCTGCAAGTTCACTTCCACAAAATACTGCATCACACAACAAAGTGGACACAGCTACAAGACCAATTACCGATTTAGTCTAAGTGCACTTAATACTCTCACTACACTGAGCATCTGATAGGCAGGAAAAAACAGTGTCCATGCTGCTTTGAGAGCTTAGAGAGTTCAGTCAGACACTTTGAAAAGGTTGTAGAGGTTTCGGTCTCTCGCAGCTCCAGACCTCATTACAGCCAGGCAGGAGGCTACTGCACTCCGCTACAAGTCAACTGGCTAATTGCACTTACAAAAGGAACACACACACACACACACACACACACACACACACATACTACACGGGAGGAAAAACCATCATGGTTTGGACAAACAAACACACAAGGGAACAACTCACACACACTGTACAGACAATATAAATATGTCAACAGGTTGTGCTCAGACACAGCTGGTGCTCACTCCTGTAAGCAACACAAATTGTTAGGCTAGTTACCAGCATCACCCCCTCTGAGTGTGCGTGTGTGTGTGTTGAGCAGCAGTATGGAGAGTTTGTAATATTAATTGTATAGCTTTTTATTTGAGTTTAAGTCTTGTGGTGGGGGTGAGGGGGTGTTAATAATTAAGCAGCTGCTGTACCCCGTGTAGTAGAGAGCATCGCTCGCCAACACACCTGCCTTTTGCTACTGACAACATATATATACATACAATGTTCATTTACATACGGCTGAGCGAGAATATCCGTGCAAAAACATATGCAAACGTATACACAATAATTAATGTGCATATATCACATACACAAATAAGATGATGTAAAGAGCACAAACAAACACTAACAAAACCTGCAGCACAGTCAGATGCATTTGGTAAAAAAACACAAAATCATAGAGTCTGTACAATGGAAATGTCACATGTTAATGCCTCTGTGCATTTTTAATGTTGCCTCCATTAAGTTGACCACCGGTCCTCCAGCAGGCTGACATCACAATAACTTAAAACTGTGTGTGTATGTGTGTGTATGACTGCTGGAAAAATAAGGCATTTACATGAGAAATATTCATAAGACTCACTGTTGTAATTTAAAGTTCACTGGGCGCAGTAAATTGCCATGCAGACGCTTTTATCCAAAGTGTCCCGCAGTACTAAAGTTTCCTTCTGTTTAATGCGTTTTTAAAAACCTCCCAAAGATCTGATTAATCCAAGAGAGCCATGATGGATTTAGTAACGAGCCCAGTCACAGGTTTTAGCTACAGACCAGACTGTTTTACAGGAGTCTGTCGAGGTACTTGAACATCTCAGTTAATATGAATCTAACAGTCAGAGTGCAGTGATATTTTAATGGTGTGACAGTTACTGTAGCCAAATGAACCAGTCAGGTGAGTTCACAGATCCAGAACAACGCCATAATATTTTGATTCTTTCTTCTTTGGTCGTGACGATTCTTGAAAAGTGATTGGAGGTGTCATTTATTGTTTGACAGGTCCTGAGAAATAATAACAACCATCAGTCCCATCAAACTGTGTGTTTATAATGAAAACATTTATACACTAATATATAAAGTACTTGAACTATATGTTCAACCAGTCGTGTTATTTACAGTGAGTGGAGGAGTTTGTGAAGCAGACCAGTGGCTCCCACCTCTCTAGGAGTCTCACAGTAAATGTGAGGTGTTGCAAACTGATATTGGAAAAAAGAAAAATGACATACTTCTGCAGCAGGAACTTTCCTTATCAAACCTTCCCCTCTTATCTTGGTTAAACACTGAAATAGTTTTACCTCCTCTTACCCCCTTCTTTTAAAAACTCAAAGGAAACAATATGAGAAGGAAAAATCACCGCTCTCGGTTCAAGGACATGATGTGTAACCTGTGATGAGAGATTGGGATCACAATCCAAAGAACTGCACATCTCTGCAGAAAACTAGCAAGATTAGGCTCATACCAATTAGAAGACCTCACTTTTCTAAATCAACTAAAAGACGAGCACAGGACAACTGTTAGTAATGTAGTGGTGTCAGGGAAGAACACTGTAGTTACAGCTGAAAGACAACAACACAACAACAACAGGAGAACCTTGGTGTCCTGAATGAAAGTCTGACATACTAACCCATCCACCATGTTGACCTGCACACCTTTACTCTCCACCTTTTTAATAAAGGGCACACACTGCTTCCTGCACTGGCACTGAACCTTGACACTGGACATAAATCATGTGCTAAACTGCCGACAAACAATGCAGACCCATCATTACCATCCCTCCTGGTTTCATGGGGATTTTCAGTCTTTTTTTTTGAGTGACACTCCCGAAGAAAAACTGTGCTCTGGTTTCATCTCACTGAAATGAGCCAGTCTCAATCTGCTGGCCTCCATCCAGCAGCATCCAGTTTACTACTGACAGAGAGGATGATTTAATCCAACGCTCCCTCCTCTCCTCTCTTTCTAATTCAGATGAATGCCTGACCTCCATCCCTCCATCCCTCCTGCAGTTCAGACCCTCTCCCTCCTCGCTGCCCCTCTTCACTTCACCCCCTCCATTTGGCTGTGGGTAGCAGGGGTGAGGGGGGTGGTGGGGGATGTGGAAGGGAGGAGGAAGGGGATCAAAGTCATCCTGTCGTTTGTTTCCCACTGCCCTACTTTCCTCTGCTGCACCACTTTAACACATTAGACCATGTGGGCCACTGGCCTACAGCACCAGTGTGTGTGTGTGTGTGTGTGTGTGTGTGTATGTGTTTACTGTGCATAAATACAATATATACACACTTTTACATGCATGCATGTGTATGAGTGTGACAGGGATTTCTAGAAGTGCAGCCTGCTAGTGTGAGTATGTGTGTGTACCATCATGGTTAGGTGCGTAGATGTGTGTGTGTGTGTGGCGGTGGCTCTGTCCCTGAGGGGAGAGGGAGTGCAGGCAAGGAGGTAAACTCTGCTCCCCTGATGTCTTTATTAACTGCAGCCTGGCTGAATTCCTGCCTGTTTTCCTGACTGTTCACCTGACTGCATCTCTGACCAACTGCTCCCTGTTAGTCCATCTGCATCCCTGTGTGCTGCCTCTTTGACCAGGTGTATGCCTGACTGAATGAGCAACATAATCAAAATAAAATCCACATAAAGACGGTAAAAGACTGTTAAGACCAATTCTAAAGGATCCTAGCCCATGCAAAGATGTAAAGTATCTGGGCTGTCCTCCAGGTTCATGTAAATATTTTAGCAGCAGCAAATTAAATTTTGTTCCTAGAAATGCAGCAGTGTTCTTAGAGAGACTACAGTAGAGAAACTAACAATCTAGTTAACAAAAGAGCATAAACAACTTTCTCACTGTCAAGCAAGGAGAGCATGTCACATATAGTATGTCAATACCGTGATATGGATATAATAAACACACAGGTATGACTGTTTCTGGTTAATCAACAGCTGACAAACCAAGACATTAAATTTAATACTCTTGTACTCTTGTTTTGGCAAATAATGCTGGTTAGAGGATGCGTATAGAAAATCAGAGGCCCCAGAATTGAGCCTTGAGGAACGCCACATGTTAGAGACCTCCGCGCAACATAATAATCATGATCAGTCATATAAGACCTGCCCATCTTCATAAACTGGCACAGTGTACCGGACTTTCATTATCATGTACACAATAATAGTCACACAGAGTGTACTGGCGGCAGCACACAGGACCTACGTCGCCATGGGAACAATAATAAACAAGCGGCTAAGCTTATGGAACAGTTATGGTTTGGTCTGATTTAGGCACAAAAACTAATTGGTTAGGTTCAGGAAAAGATCATAGTGAGGTCTGCAACACCTTCTTTGTTGTGGAACAATCATGGAAAATAGAAACAACGTTAATTGTTGGTTTCAAACCGGAGACGAACAGCAGCCTCTCATGTCAAAGTCCTATGTTTTGTCGAGGCATCCAACCATCCCAACTTCCTCCTACTGTGGGATTTGTTGCTCTTTATACTCCGTCACCTGACTTCCTCCTTTGCTCCTGTCATTAATATGACCACTAGAGGACACCTCCCAGTAAAACGTGACTAATAATAAGCTGCTGGCAGGAGGACAGTCTCATTTAAATTCAGCAACCTGTCATTTTTGTCTGTCTTTGAGGGATATGGATGAGCTAAAGCAGCAGGTGACAATGTTCTTTTCTTTTGTCAATTACATTCATCCATTCATGCACAGTGTGGATATCTGCGATCCTGGCTAAGGTCTTATTTGGGATTAGCTGTATGCATGTCTCAGTTTTCCAGATAATACCACTAGATCCTGTATTTATTCTGTGTTTCTT
Source organism: Lates japonicus (assembly GCA_033238685.1). Lineage (NCBI taxonomy): Eukaryota > Metazoa > Chordata > Actinopteri > Centropomidae > Lates > Lates japonicus. Next base: position 32,558 of record BRZM01001998.1, read on the forward strand.
GTAATAGAGATGATCCAGCTTACTGTAAAGGGGACACAACTTACACAATCCGCCAACTGAGCACAGCACACTAAAGACTTCTAAGCAATATCAAGATAATGATGTGCGCATAAAAGGAGGAAAATTAAGAGGCAGCACGGATGAAAGGATGAAAAATTTACCTGAGGCTTATGAACGGTAAATTTCTGTATTAAGCTGGTGCAAAATGATCTTCAGAGACCTGGATCTGATCTGTACTCACATTCAGAATACGGAGAGAAGTGCTGAAAGCTAGCCTGCTAAATGATGGATGGATAGAGATGGAGGGAGGGAGACAGAGAGGTGGGGAATATAGGAGATAAGAGGCATGCAGGGATGTCAGGATGAGAATCCACTAATCTGTTTGACCCACTGTCTCTTTCTCTCTCCTTCCTGCTCCTCTTGCCACTCCATTAGAAAGAAAGAAGGAAACTAGTTTTACTGGAACATCTGTAATATCAGTAGTCACAGACAATGTCAAGCTTAGTATGTCAGCAGATCAATATTTTGGCCTATATATTCCCGCCATTTTGTTCTTGTTTCCATGCATTCTTCTCCTTCCTACACAGCGTCATCTTTATCCTCCCTTTCACCCTTTCTCCATTTCCCTTTCCCTCTTCATCCTCTACACTCTGTTTTTTCCTTCGCTCTCTTCACTTTATCCCCTGTGGAGAGGATCTGTAATGTCATCTCCATCTTCACACAAGCCCTCTCTATCACTAACCCTTTTCTACAGAACAAGAGGCTCCAGGAAAAGGAGGTCTGGCACTCTGCTGTGCTGCGCAGCAGACAGGAGCCTCTTAGGCGGGGAGGTCAGCAGCACAGAGGAGATCTGGTGTGGATGTCTCTTCAGGAGGGGGGGGGTGAGAGGATGCTCGCTGGTCAGGACTGAGAGGCAGTGGAGGGGCCACTTCTAAAGAGCATGGACCCTTGGTGGCAGAGTGATGTGGAGAGGGATAGAGTGCGCACACACACATTCTCATACATGCCCACACACCCTCTCTGAGAGCTACAGAATATAAGCATCACGAAATGAGTCTATTGCAAGTGCAAGCAGATCTGGTGACCCAGCTCGCCTGCCGGCCAGGATGGGTTCTGTCCAAGGTTGGATCCTATAGCATTAGCTGAATAAATTCACAGTGACAGCTCCGAGTCAAGGTTAGCCTCGCCGCAGTGTGCTGGTTTGCTCCTAGCACTTCATTTTGTAACTGTCGGGCGATAACCACATATCTCTCAGTGAAGGCTTTCAGAGATGAAGAAAGCCACGGTCGTTTTCTCAGTGATGCTTCGATGATGGATTGTTTGACCAGCTCAAGGACCGAAGAACTAAATGACTGTCCCAGATGGAACAAACATTCTTAGTAATTTTAATGTTAACCTGCCTGTGTGGATTTTTTCTTTACCAGTCCACAGGTAGCTACCAACCTCAGGGACATCAGCCTCAGATCACCTCTGTAAAGTCCAATAATCTCCTGCTCACCAGACTGTAAGGCCACTGGCTGTTTTATGCAACTTTTAACACCAATTTTTCCTGGACTCATCAGTCGGCCAGCAGCCACAGGTTTCAAACCGTCAGTCTGAACCATCAGACAATAAAAGCTTTTCACTTCAGCTGTCACTGTTAAGCTGAGTGGACCAGAAAAGAAGAAAAGCAAGGTGGCGGTCAGAAGCTCTTAAGAGTGATTTACTGGCTGCTTCTGAGTTGGACATGGGCGTGTAAGTGTGTGTGTGTGTGTGCGGGCCATCTGCTGTACTGAAATGAGCTGCCTACTCCAGTTAAATGCCCTGACAGCTTTCTGGTTAGGAAAACACCCACCTGATATTAACTCTGGGAGTCAGATCAACCACAAGCTCTTTGGCTGCGCGTTCAAACAGAGGCAGCAGCAGCTCCTCCATCTCCTCACTGTCGGAGGAAAAGAGCTGCTGCGAGTTCCCTGCAGCGCTAAGAGTTTAGTGGGCTTTCAGCACAGGGAGAGCACAGCAAGAAGAGTTAAAAATATTTCAGCGTTTAAAGAGCTCTGCTGAAGTAGCCTGACGCAAATGGGTCTGGAACCCTTCAGTTAATTCTTTACTTCTAAGGGGTGTTATCAACAGTCAGAGAGCAAAAGGCCTCTGGACAAAATTGGATAGACCTCTGACCAATCAGGGAAACAAAACGTGCAACAACCAGCAGGGCCAATTGGTCAACAAACGCTCTAAGTGCAGTTGTTTGTTCTTCTTTTAGAGAATATATACCATCCAGTTCGTTTAATACTGTCTCAATAGTGGCAGCCATCTTGGTCGTTAATGAAAGTGCCTCACCAGCACTCCTCCGTCAATCACCGCTCCATTTTAGATAAATGGTTGTGATTGGCCCAACCTGTCTCAGCACAGATGGATATCTGTCTGAAGTGGAGGAGGGCGGCTAGATCCATCTGTGTTACCAAACAACACGAGCTCACTGATTGGTTTGGTTAAAGGGGAGGAGGAAACTACAGAATAAACTTTCAACTTCCAATCTCAGAGGTGTTTCATTTTGTGTGTAGCAAACAGACATCACAGGAAGCTCATGTTTTAATCTTAACACCAAATGAATCAAAATCCAAGGCAGAGTTTTCCTCAAGGTTGAGTTACTTTCAAGGACATGTTTTCATTTTCAGAAACATTTCAGCTTTTAAGACCCCCGGGAACCCTGAACATTTCCCAATTTCCTACAGATCCGTGTATCTGGCCAGACTTCAGGCCATCCGCTCACCTAAACCTCCACTAACATAAGTGTTTTATACATTACTAACACTCCTGTGCATTAGAGAAATAAGAGGAGGCTCTGCTGCCTGCCTGTTTCCTTGGTTTGGAGTCTAATTGAGCTGGAAAGGCACTTCAACTCTGCCTCTCAGCTCCTCTGAGTGTTGTGGCATTTGGACGCCTACAACCCTCCTCTGGCTTCTATATGAGGTGGTAGG